>JAXCGZ010010222.1:37500-41108 GCA_037179515.1 Halocaridina rubra | reverse complement strand
AATTATCACTAAGTCTAAAATGGAACCGATGAGGAGACGGGAAGATACGAGCTTTGGGCTCTTCCCGTAAACACAATTAGGTAATCACAATTAGGTAATCACACACACACACACACACACACACAAACACACACACACACACACACACACGCATACATTAAATATGTCAGATTCTTTGAAGGAGTACTGTAATTCAGGTTGTTTTAGCATATGATCACTTGAGAAGGAGACCTGAAACATATTGTGTTTTGAAATATTTTGTCAGTGAGGATTTCCATATAGTAAATAAACACATAAAGTACAAATATGGTACTGTTGTATTCATCGTCTTAAATAGTAATAAAATTTATAATATTCATGTGCAGTCGTATTCCAAATCATATTCATAGTGTCATTAATGGAAGGAAAAATCTAATTTTTTTTTTATGAAAGTGACACCAGGATGGGCCAAAAAAAAAAAAGGAAAATAAAACAGCCCTAATCGGGCCTGGGTACGAGAAGACAAAATGTAAAGAGAACAGAGATGGAGAGTGTAATAACTTGTCAGATGTGAAGGGATAATATAAAATGTATATTGAATATCCGAGAATAATCAGTGTAGCTGTAGGCATAGAAAAATAACCGTAACTGAAGGAAGACTTAACATTGAACTGTCCTCGACAGACCTATTTAAGTCAAAAAAACCTTCAGCTGTAGTATCGTACTCAAAAGCAACTTCTCTTGTGATTGTTTCCTAATTAAAACCGTTTCCATCATTCCTTCTTATTAATGGCTTTCATAAATGTCACTTAACTGATATTATTATTATTATTATTATTATTATTATTATTATTATTATTATTATTACCCAATCCCCCTTGTAAATGGGTGGCCGAACCAAGGAATACATATTCACCACAAGCCAAAACACACGTTGATCACTATTAATCGTATTTCTCCTGTGGGATAGATAGTTCCCACAAATATCTTATGCCTTGAGCACCGACAGATGCAGCTGGCTTACCCTCACTGCTGTATTGGTGTATTCTAGATACACCAATCGTACTTCTCAAACATTTCATTTCCATACATTTACTTTGTTCTTCATTTTCTCTTGCATTCTAAGTCTCTGCTCTATGCAAAACCTTCTGCACAATCACACCTTTATATGTCCCTCTTGCATTCATTCTTAAATACCTAATTCTCATCATACTTGTCTTCTTACTTAGACATTTACTCGATTCTTTCACTCTGTGATTTTCTTTGGCATCCACTCATCCATTCTCTGCATGTCCTTGAATTCTCCCATTCACTCTCGCATTTATTCTGCCAACATTAATAATCATCGTACATCTCATGACTTACCCTTCCCTACATTCATCCGATATTCCTCCTTTTACACGCCTCAGCAAGCTCGGTCACCAAGTGCTCCATTTCATCCTCAGAATCAGCCACCAGTGCCGTGTCATCTTCATGCAGCAATTGATTCACGTTCTACAACATTCCATTCTAAACAACTAATTCCAAGCTTTTGCCCCACACTCTTTCACTTACTTTCCTCACCACTCATTCATATACACAAGCCTAATAATAATAAATAATAATAATAATAATAATAATAATAATAATAATAATAATAATAATAATAATAATAATAATAACAACAACAATGAAACTCCTAAGATACTACCATTATACATTTCCAACAATTCCCATATTCACTGACAGATAAATCGTCATATGACACCATTATATGGAAATTATATTTGCATATTCCATCCATAAAAGATAATAAAACATAGGTACAGTCATCATCTGTGTAAAAAAAAAAAAAAAAAATTTGATATTGCGGAAAAAGTTTAGAGACCTTGATTGCCGTCCCAGGAATTTGCTTTGACAACTGCACCACATGTGATGAAATCTTTATTTCAATAAATACTTCAACAATAACAAACAGATCAAGGCTCACATTCGGTCTGGTTATAGCAAAATGCGGTATGAGGATCATATCGATTACGCTATTTTATTTCTGTCCCTTCGCTTTTTTTTTTATTATCATGGATACAGTTTGATTTCCTGAAAAGGAGAGTTTGTAATTTGAATATCCTTGCGTGAATTTAATATTTGAACGTTTTACTTAACTCTATAAAGAGGAGAGTTTATAGTTTGACTCCATTTGTATGTGTTCAGTATTTCTAGATTGTTATTCAAGTGAGAATTTCTTACTGGAATCTTTTGTGTTTCATTATTTTACAAATATATAAATTTTGTAATTGGATTCCTTTGTATATGATTTTTAATGATGCAGTGATTAAGCAAAATTGATGATACGGTGAATGTGAATTAAGAATATGAATTCCATTGGATGCTATCAACCCTAGGAAATGTATGGACTCAAAAAATATTGAAAATTATTTTGTATATTTATACAAATATTTCGAGAGACTTTAGATTCTGTTAATTGGTTTATTGCCAAAACACACAAAAAGGGTATGCCAATTCATCAAGAACACTTTCCATTGTTGAATATCGTTTAGTCGTATGTAATCATTTAGAGGTAGTTTTAATATTAGTTTTAACAGATTTTTTTAATTTTGGAAAAATTTAGGATATTTGTTATTTAAAAATTCACTACGCAATAAGAATTTTAATATTTAGCAAGATGTAGCTTATTTACAAAGCAGTCTATATAATACAGTATATATATATATATATATATATATATATATTATATATATATAAATATATAATATATATATATATATATATATATATATATATATATATATATATATATATATATATATATATATATATATATATATATATATATATATATATATATACTTTTGTGAGCTTATACTAAGTTTTTATTTTTCTCAATGTGAACTCGTTATGTACGTCACTTCTTTTTGAATGAAGCGTTCTTTTTGGTGTTTCATGTTGTGTGTCTTTAACTAGGACACAACAGCCTTCAAGTTACCCCACTTTTATAGTCTTTTTTTTCTTAAGATAATTCTTGCAGATTATCCATGGGGGTAATATATATTCATCAATATTTGCTGTTGTTAGATTTTTTTGTATATACAGCCTTTGAGACACCCTCCACTATATTCCTTTGCTAGTACTAATGCAGAAGGAATCCTTTTCCCCTGGCTGTAGAAGCAGACAGTATCTACAGGAATGTTTGTGTGGTCTTGCAAGGAAAACTGTAATAAAGGCAATAGAGATAAAAAGGAAATGAATAGTTATATGATATACAAACGGAGTGTGATTTCTAATTCCTTTGAGGACATATTTAGCATTTGCGTGTAATCCAAAGTGGAGCGTATTTTTTAATAATATGAATGAATCATAATGCCTGTTCTTTTCTTTTGCAGGTGAGGTGTTAACAAACTTTTATTTTCTACGTGTTTTAGATCATTCTAAGTAAGTACCTCTATATTGTTTTTAGAGAGAGAGAGAGAGAGAGAGAGAGAGAGAGAGAGAGAGAGAGAGAGAGAGAGAGATGAGAGAGAGAGAGAGAGAGAGATGTTATTTGTATATGATGATTATTTCTCTGTTGTGTGTAACATTAATACTTTAGATGCTATAATGTAAATTGATAATAGCATACTACTGTTTTATCA
>JAXCGZ010010222.1:5000-32500 GCA_037179515.1 Halocaridina rubra | reverse complement strand
TTTCTCTTTGCTTTTTTTCTTTTATTCTTGGTGCCCAGGCCCGATGAGGGGAAATTTCTTTGCCCGTTCCGGAGTCGCATTCATATATATATATATATATATATATATATATATATATATATATATATATATATATATATATATATATATATATATATATATATATATATATATACATATATATATATATATATATATATATATATATATATATATATATATATATATATATATATATATATATATATATATATATATATAATTATTATTATTATTATTATTATTATTATTATTATTATTAGTATTAGTAGTAGTAGTAGTAATAGTAGTAGTATTCAACTGATGGGAGTTTGTAAAAAGAATAACTTTTTAGCATGTACAAGTGTGACTTGGTCCTTGTATATGGCAACAGTTATTATTATTATTATTATTATTATAATTATTGTTCTGTTTACTTTCTTTAGTACTGTTGTTGTTGTTTTTGTTAATTTTATTATTGCATTATTTTGCACTTTCTTGTGATGCTCGCTAGTTGTTATAGTATTAAAATAAGTCGTTGGTAATGAATGTGTCATTTACTTTCTTGAATTCCGTAAATATAAATGTATTGTCATAAATTCTGAAGTTATTATTAATTCTTTTGGTTAACTTAAATAATACATGTAATTATATTGTGTTGGCTTAAGCACAAATCTTAGTTTAATTTACTCCTAATATATATATATATATATATATATATATATATATATATATATATATATATATATATATATATATATATATATGATATTGTTCATTATGTCTAAAATTGCAAAACCAATCTATTTAAGTCTATCTTGGTCGAGTAGAAAATTGCTCCCATAATAATTCTCAAGCACGCACACACACACACACACACACACACACACACACACACACACACACACACACACACACACACACACACACACACACACACACACACACACACACACACACACACACACACCACACACACACACACACACACACACACACACACACACACACACACATATATATATATCTTATCAAATAAGCACATTACCATATGTGAAAACATGAATAAATTTACCCCGTTTTGGATTTGAAAATTGGACACATAATTACTGTGCCAAGGCGCTACCAACTACGCCACAGAAGGTCTAAAAGGCAAACTACCCTTACACCTATATCATATCTGCTATACTAGGAATGAACACATTCTCTCTGAATGCCACTCTTTTCATATTACAGATTACCCCAACCTCACATGTGGCTTCGTTTTCGCTTTTAATTCAAATCTCAACCTTATTTGGGACCAACAGTAATCAAATAAGCACATTACCATATGTGAAAACATGAATAATTTTTACCCTGACCGGGACTCTCTTCATTCGTAACGCCTTGGCACAGTTAATTATGTGTCCAAGGTTCAAGTCCCGGTTGGGGTAAAAATGATTCACGTTTTCACATATGGTAAAGTGCTTATTTGATTATTGTTGGTCTCAAATGAGATTGAGATTTGAATTAAATGTGAAAACAAAGCCACGAGTGAGTTTGGGGAAACTGTAATATGAACAGAGTGGCATTCAGATAGAATGTGTTCATTCCTAGTAAAACGGATATAGCTGTAAGGTTTGTTTGCCTTTTAGACCTTCTTTGGTTTAGTTGGTAGCACTTTGGCACAGTAATTATGTGTCCAAGGTTCAAGTCCCAGTCGGGATAAAAAATTATTCATGTTTTCACATATGGTAATGAGCTTATTTGATAATTGTTGGTCCCAAATGAGTTGAAATTTAAATTAAATGCAAAAATGAAGCCATGAGTGAAGTTGGGAGAAACTGTAATATGAACAGAGTGGCATTCAGATAGAATGTGTTCATTCCTAGTATAGCAGATATAGCTATAATTTTTGTTTGCCTTTTAGACCTTCTGTGATGTAGTTGGTAGCACCTTGGCACAGTAATTATGTGTCCAAGGTTCAAGGCCCGGTTGAGGTAAAAATTATATATATATATATAATATATATATATATATATATATATATATATATATATATATATATATATATTATATATATATATATGAATAACTTTTACCCCGGCGGGGACTTGAACCCAGGACACATAATTACTGTGTCAAGGCGCTACCAACTACACCACAGAAGGTCTAAAAGGCAAACAAACATTACATCTATATCTGCTATACTAGGAATGAATGCATTCTATCTAAATAACACTCTGTTCACATTACAGTTTCCCCCAACCTCACTTGTGGCGTCGTTTTCACATTTAATTTAAATCTCAAACTCATTTGGGACCAACAGCAATCAAATAAGCTCATTACGATATGTGAAAACATGAATAATTTTTATCCCGACCGGAACTTGAACCTTTGACCTTCTGTGGTGTAGTTGGTAGCGCCTTAGCACAGTAGGTTCAAGTCCCTGTCGGGGTAAAAATTATTCATGTTTTTACATATGGAAATGTACATAACTGATTTTCGTTGGTCCCAATAATACTCAATTGTATTTTCCCCTACTACATATTCCTTCGATTGTTTTGACTTAGCCATCTCCCATATAAAGGGATTATGGCTTTTCTATATAGCTTGGCTGTTTATACTAATCTGCATATACCTGTACTAAAATACCCATGATCAAGTCTGAACTATTAGGAGGTGTAAAATGCAGATTTATAAATAATCTTAATCATTTTTGTTCAAGCGAAATGCCATATCCGAATGAACCCAGTAAGCTAGCTACAACTTTGGCTGTCTTCTTTGACAACTCATTTCTGGCAAGAAGTAAACATTTCGAGGGGGAGGGATTGACAGCCTCATGCTCCTCTGCACTTTTGAGAAATTTATATATTATTCAAATGAGTGAAAATGGTGAAATTTCTCTCCTCCACCACCAAAAATATTTGAGTAATACTACTACAACTACAACTATTTCTCCTACTACTACTACTACTAGTACCACTTCATAGAAATAATAATAATAATAATAATAATAATTTTAATAATAATAATAATAATAATGTAATCGCGCAACTTCAGCTAGTATTACCACAGATAGAGCTACTACAATTACTTCTTCAACAAATTTCCTTTACAATCTACTTTTGTCCAACACCAATGGCAGAAAAACGAGTATTTCTGGTAACAATGCATTCATCTTTATTCTCTTCTAAAAGACCAAAGTGCTTTCCAATGGCTCTTTATAAATATAAATATGAAATTATATGTTGTCTGAGGGAGACTTGCAATATAAGGCGCTCATAGAGTTATTATGCATGTTAAGATGCCTCATGAGCATGCAATTGTAGGAATTTTTAGAGTTATCCGGGTTGGTATGAAACAAAAAACCAAGTTAACTCAAGTGGTCCTGGCCCACTTTATGAGCATTAAGATTAGTGCAAAGACAGTAGCATTAAACGATGCCCTCTCTATATGCTGCATACACTCATGAGATTATTTTTTTTCAATTATGATTTTATTTATCAATTAATTTCTTCTTGAAATACCAATTTTCTTTTGTGATGGCTAAGCCTATTTTCGACAACTGTTCTGCATGTCAGTGGTTCACAACGCAAAACTTGAAACTATCAATAAAGTCCTGAGACGCAGTTCGAAGTAAACGTCCACTTTTTTTTTTTTTAGATTCTCCACACACGGATGGCTGGAACCGGTCATGGAGGACCCATAGGGTGGCTTCCAGCCGACACAGGCCCCAACCCACCACTGTGGTGCCCAGCCACAGCAGTAACCTCCCCAGTAAACAGCTTAAACTTTCTTGCCTGGACGAGGTATGATCCCTCGACCTGGCGAATGCGAGGCCAGCGCGTTACACCATTTATCAACCTGCCAATATGGTAGTACCTAACTGCAAAACGCCCGATCTCTCTCTCTCTCCTCTCTCTCTCTCTCTCTCTCTCTCTCTCTCTCTCTCTCTCTCTCTCTCTCTCTCTCTCTCTCTCTCTCTCTCTCTCTCTCTCTCTCCTCTCTCTCTCTCTCTCTCTCTCTCTCTCTCTCTCTTCTCTCTCTCTCTCTCTCTCTCTCCCTAGCACTAGCCTAACTGTGTTAGTATAATGCTAAAAGATTAATGTATTGAGATATTGCTATTTCGTATGGGTTATGCGTGGTCCTACTCATAGGCTAAGGGTGGACGTTACTTATTGTTTTCAAATCCCTCTACTTAACTGTAGAGGCGCGTGGATTGGTTTGTACAGTAACTGCTTCTTTCTTTTCAGTTCCATACTCTGGAACTCTGTTCCTGATTTTTCCTTCCGTGTCTCGTATGATCTTTCGTCTTTCAAAAATCTGATTATTATCGCTCCAGGGCTTAATCCTGTCATATATCTAAGTCTTCATTATTTTGGCTGCTCATGTAGCCTTTCCTCTTCATATAGTTAATTAGTGTCATTTCTGCCTTGTCCTTGATCTGCTACTTTTCTAATCTTAAATGTTTTCTTGTGCCTGGGCTTGATGATGGAAATTATCTTTCCTTAAAGTTATTCCCTCTATCTTTTAACCACAATATGCTTTATTATTTATAGTTTCCTCATACCCAGCTAACAGTGAATGAAAGTTGTCCTAAAAATAACTATATCCCAAAGTAAAGAGAAACATTGAGTTGTTATGTTAACCAAAGGGGCCTTGGCATTCTTGGAAAAGTTGAATAGGTGTCATTTTGGAATACAAATTAGTACAGGCTGTTCAGTGTAACTTATATAATCTGATTTCCTGAACTAACGAACTCCCATTCATGCCCCTCATATATAGGCAAATTTCCATATTCATATGCATATTCTTGTTTATTTGTAAATTATTGTATATTAACACAGAAAATATTTTGAGTCGCAATAAAATTTGAAACTAGAGAGCCATGCAAAATCTTTATCATATTTCTCAATATGTCGCAAGATATTTTTCCTGCTAAATTATTCTAACACAAAATAATTTCATCTACAGTTAGGGAGAGACCGAGAAAGAGAGAAAGTTAAAGACTAACAAGTGTGTGTGTGATTACCTAATTGTGATTACATAATTGTGTTTACGGGAAAGAGCCCAAAGCTCGTATCTTCCCGTCTCCTGATCGGTTCCATTTTTAGACTTAGTGATACTTATCATACCTGTCCTTAAAACTATGGATTGAGATAGCATTAACTACCTCCTCGCTTAGCGAATTCCAATTATCAACTACTCTTACACTGAAAAAGTATTTTCTTACATCCTGCAAAGAAGTTTTCTTACAAAGCTTCAAACTATGACCTCTAGTTCTAGAGCCAGCCATATCAAAATATCGATCCCTATCCACTCTATCATAACCATGAAGGAATTTAAAGACTGTCACCATAACCCCCCTCACTCTTCTAGCTTCGAGTGATGGTAAGTCTAATTCCCTCAGCCTCTCATCATAACTGAGATTGCGTATTTCTGGCACCAGTTTCGTGGCATGTCTTTGAACTTTTTCAAGCTTAGCTATGTGCTTTTTCAAGTGCGGATTCCAAAAGGGGTAGTGTGTGTGTGTGTGTGTGTGTGTGTGTGTGTGTGTGTGTGTGTGTGTGTGTGTGTGTGTGTGTGTGTGTGTGTGTGTGTGTGTGTGTGTGTGTGTGTGTGTGTGTGTGTGTGTGTGTGTGAGAGAGAGAGAGAGAGAGAGAGAGAGGAGAGAGAGAGAGAGAGAGAGAGAGAGAGAGAGAGGAGGAGAGAGAGAGAGAGATCATCATCATCGTGAGTTGTCCTGATCCGCAAAGAAAATTATAAACAAACGCCAGCTCCTCTTGGTTAAAAAAGAGCCCCATACATAATTCATCTCTTCAGAATTTCAATATCTCACAAGGTTTCTTATGGCTAAATTATCAGTGTAACCCATAACAGCAGAGGGGACATATACGAGTTGAATTAAATGCAAAAACGAAACCACGAGTGAGGTTGGGGGAAACTGTCAATTGAACATAGTGGCATTCAGATAAATTGCGTTCGTTCGTAGTATAGCAGATATAAACTGTATGGTGTTTCCCTTTTAAGACCTTCTGTGTTGTAGTTTTGGTAGCTCCTTAGCTTAGTAATTATAAGTCCTAGGTTTAAGTCCGTGGTCGGGGTAAAAATGATTCATGTATATATATATATATATATATATATATATATATATATATATATATATATATATATATATATATATATATATATATATATATATATATATATATATATATATATCTGTGTGTGTGTGTGTGTGTGTTTTCTTGTGTTGTTTATTCTTAAATTCTTTTATTATATTCAAGTTGCTGTAAATATAACATGAGTGTAAACACAGACTCCTGCTGAAAGCTGTTGCCCTCAACAAGAAAGAACAGGCATGAAGAAAACATTGAGACGAAGAAAGAGTAAACGACTAAGGACAAGGCAGAGATAAGGTAATAATACACATCAGGAAATGGACAGGATGAAAGAATAGTTGGAATACTAAGGACCTAGAGATATAGCAGGATTTGGCCCGAAGATGACCATAGATCCATTTCTTAAAGGGCGATAAGAATTAGGAAAGCTGAGGAAGAAGAGAGTTCCCGAGTCTTGAGGTGGATGGGTAGAAGCAGTCGCTGAACCGACCAGTCTGAGTACTACAAGTGTCCACACATTACTTGTGAGACAAGGAAGTTGGCGAGTGTTACGCAGCCTTAATAGTGGGGGAGGGATGCAACTCTCCAACTCTTCAGAGCAGCGATGGAAGTAGTAGCGATAGAAAAGAGAAAGGGATGATACCTTACGTCAGAGAGAAAGAGAACCCAGATCAATAGTAAGAGAAGGGCCATTAATGAATCTGAAAACCTTAGATTCCACCCTATCTAGGAGATAGGTATATGAAGAAGCACCCCAGAAGTAGAAGCAGTAATCTAAGCAGGGATGGATAAGACACTTATAGATTTTAAATAACGGTAAAGAGAAAATGAAATGACGAAAACGAAACAGAGCCCCCAATTTTTTTGGATGCAGATTTAGAAATTTGGATTATGTGGCTCCTCCAAGACAAGGTAGAGGCTATCTGGATTGGTAATAATTGAATAGAATTAAGAATGTTAATTTTGTTACTTTGAAGACAATAGGGATATCAGGAGGAGAAGAAAATAAAAAGATAGCCAGAAACTGTGTCTTGGAGCCATTGAATTTAACTAAATTATGGATGCCTACACAGATACCCTCTGGAAATTGGATTTTTTTTATGATTGTGACGCTAGGACGGGCCAGTAAATAAATCTACCCTCATCGGGACTGGGCACCAAGAAAACATAGAGAAAAACAGAGAAATTGAGATGGAGAGTATTGTGACTTGTCAGATGTGAAGGGATAATAAGACATGCATAACGAATATCCAGGAATATTCAATGTTGATGTAGGCATAGAAAGAGAACCGTAACTGAAGGAGGACTTAACATCAAATTGCCCTGGACAGCTTTATTCAATTCCACAAGACCCTTAAGCTGCAGTATTGCAATGGGCAGTTAGTGCCATGGGCCAACCTACTACATGGCATTTGAGAGTAAAAGAAAAGTCATACAAAACTGATTACGAATATCAGATGAAGGTTGTGAAGAAAAGGCAGAGGAAAAAATGGTGGGTAGAACCGTCGGCAAAGGTGTGAAGAAGAGAGGAGGAGGGGACTGAAGATGATAGTTAATGAGGAGAAGGAACAGAGTAGGTGAAAGAACAAAACTTTGTGGAAAACCACTGGTAACAGGCAATGGGCTTGATGTTGCACTGTCAACAGCCACAGATATAAAACAGCCAGAAAGAAAGCTGGAAATCAGAGAACAGAGAGGAGTAAAGCCATAAGCAGGGAGTTTGACCAACAGAGCCTCTATATTCTGTTAAAAGCCCTAGAGATATCAAGGGCAACAACAGAGGATTCCCTTTAGTTCCTCAGAGAAGATGACCATACACGAGTAAGATAGGACTGGAGGTCAACATTGAATCTTGCCTTGTGAATGCCGTACTGGCGATTGGAGATTAGCGGGTTAGATTCAAGACATTTCAGTAAGTGAGAATTGAGAAAAGTTCGAAAACTTTAGCAGTAGATGAGGTTAGGGCAATAGGTTGGTAGTTTGAAGGAATAGTGTTACCCTTCTAAAGAACAGGTTGCAAAAGCATACTCCCAAGATGAAAGATAGATACGATTGAAAGAATGAGATGCAAAAGATGGCAAAACACAAGAAGCCAGTTCATCTGCATACTGCTTAAGGAACCTTTGTTTGTCTTTAGTGAGCAAAGAACCTTACGAACTCTGAGTGAAGAAAGGATAAGGGAAGGCTTGGTGTTAGAGAGGGGTAAGGAATGAGGGACATGTGCACTAGCATCATTTACGAAAGAGTTAGCAGAAAAATGAAAGCCAAGAAGAGTGGCTTTTTCAGAAGGACAACAACCTTTAGAACCATCAGGACATATGAAAGGGGTAAAGATTTTAGTTACAGAAGTTTTTGGGGAGTTTTTTGACTAAGGTTCAGAAACATTTATCAGTGGGAGAGCAGTTAAGGTCATCAACTTTCCTTCTTATAAAGGAATCTTTAGACCAAACATAGCAGTACAGCGAGTCCTAGCTGTATTAAAAGCAGAGCAAGTAAATCAGTAGAAGAGGCATAGCCATGGAGTAGGCACTGTCAAATCAAGGATTAGGGTGAGAAAAGATTTTCATAGAGAAGGGGATGAACACCTCCATTTCCACGGTTATGATATTGGCTGTTACTACGCTTAATATATGTTTAGCTTTTTTTGCATAAGACTATCAACATTCATTACACATTAATCATCAAGTCTATTCAATTCTTGCTCGTAATACGCGTCGAGAGGCCTTGCAAAAAGATAAATGCAAATTAGTTGCGTAAATGTTATATGGGCCCAGTAGTCCTTGTTTCTCGAAACCTTTAGTAATCATTGCATAAATAAAGCATATTAAAGTATTTAAACAAATAAGGTAGACATCTCTGGTATAAAATGCAAAGGATCTGATGATATATGTATATCTTATAGTGGAGTTTAGTATTAAAGTATTTAGAATATTTCTGAAAAAAGTTAAAGCTATGATGTTGCCTAATACTCAGATGCGTGAATAGTGTTCTCATATCCATGCTATTTACCATGAGACTGTTTTGAAACCCCTTGAAAATAATTATAATAAAGCAGTTTTCTACACCACATAAGCCATGAAAAATTAAGTTACCTAATCTTTCATTCTTGGTGTGTAATTGTAATAAAAGTAGTCTGAAAACATAAAACATTGCAAATAATGTCATTGCCTAACATTATAAGCCTTGCCATGTCGTTTTCTCTTCAAACATTATGGTACAATGACATATGAAAGCAGATTGAAAACACTTGATAAAGCTATAAGTAAAGTTGATTAGTAACATGCAAAAACTTAAAAAAAAATTCATTTTATTTGTTTTATATCCATAACTAAATATAATTCGTAAAATATAGAAAATTGAGAAGCCTCAAGATAGTGAAAACGAAAAGATCTGCCCATATATTGATAAATTTAATTTATAATTTATCATATCATTTAGTCTTCTCTATCTACAGCTATCCCCATGTCCACATTTGGCTCAAAAGTATTTCACCAATGTTTTGGAGGCTAGTGTTTGATTTTGGCCCTTTCTGAAAACAGCTCTCTCCATTAATCCTTTCTTTTGACCAGCTTCCTGGCTACACCGGAAGATGAAAGGTTCCTCGGGAAGAATAGTATACCAACCCATACATGAGCTGTAAAGTCTCACGAAATAAAATTTAGTCGACTTCTACTGCAAGAGAGGAGTATCAATGAGATATTTTTTCTTCCCCAAAATCAAGGCATTCTACTGCAGTACTTTAAATTGAAGCAAAATACATGCTTTCAAGATGCTGTTGAACAACCGTGATCTGAATTCATATGGGAAGAGCTCTCTCTCTCTCTCTCTCTCTCTCTCTCTCTCTCTCTCTCTCTCTCTCTCTCTCTCTCTCTCTCTCTCTCTCTCTCTCTCTCTCTCTCTCTCTCTCTCTCTCTCTCTCTCTCTCTCTCTCTCTCTCTCTCTCTCTATATATATATATATATATATATATATATATATATATATATATATATATATATATATATATATATATATATATATATATATATGAAGAAAATACTTATATATATATATATATATATATATATATATATATATATATATATATATATATATATATATATATATATATATATATATATATATATATATATATATATATATATATATATATATAGGAAGTGAGTATTTTGATTGATAGTATATTTTCCGTTGGAAAAACCGGAAACTTCTGTATATCATACCCAACATATCACAAAAATGACTGTATATTGATTTACAGAAATTTTCTGTTGGAAATAATTGAAAATTTCTAGTATAAAATTTTTCTTATAGTGTACACATTATTAATTTAATATTTTCAAGCACAAATGTATGTCCTTTTATTATAAACATCCAAGTTAGGATATTCATTTATGGAAGTCATGCGAATTTGTTTTCCTTTTCATTACGAAAGAGCAAATTGCTAAACTTTTAAGTAAAAGTTCTAATGATCGGTAAAGGAAAAATCAAAGCGTCCTTTATATAAAGTTGAGTTTTGTAAAGATTTAAAGCCGTTGTTATATTTATTGACTGTTGATGAATTGGAGTCTTCTCTGCAATACTTTTTGGAAATTATATTATTCAGAAAAATTTATTTTCTTAGTAGTGCTGTCATTATTTTAAGAAAACTTGTAAAAGGTATTGACTATATATGGCGTGCATATATTATATATATATATATATATATATATATATATATATATATATATATATATATATATATATATATATATATATATATATATATATATATATATATATATATATATATATATAGTGATCCCTCGTTTATCTCGGGGATTAGGTTCCGGGATCGACCACGATACGTAAATTTCCGAGAAGTAGGATCACCCTATATGTACATAGGTATTTTACATTTATTTTTACGCTTACTGTATAAACCCTCCCTATACTGTTAACAAACGTCCCTTTACTTCATAAATAACATCATGCAAGCGTAAATTTATATGAGAGTGATAGGTAACTTACCGTGAATGAGGTGGTAATGACATGACATGCTCATATACATAGGTATTTTACAATTATTTTTACGTTTACTGTATAAACCCTCCCTTCACTGTTAAAAAACCACCCTTTACTTTATAAATAACAGCATGCAAGTGTAAATTTATTTGAAAGTGATAGGTAAACTTACCGTGAATGAGGTGGCAATGACATGACTTACTCATATACATAGGTATTTTATAATTATTTTTACGTTTACTGTATAAACCCTCCCCTGCGGCCGACATCCACAAACCTTCTTCCTTCTTTCAGCATTTCAAACAGTTTCACCTTATCCGCTATGGTTAACATCTTCCTTTGCCGCTTAGGCTCACTACCAGAAGCCTTTGAAGATGAAGGACGTTTGGGAGGCATTGCAAAGGTTGAAATACATGAGTAAAAAAAATCATAAGCACAACGTATTTATAAGCACAACGTAAATGGCGCACATGTTAGTTAGACTGAACGATTGAGGTGAGACAATGGAAGATGGTGGGAGAACCAAGCTTCAATCAAAAAGCCAATGAGACCCCATGATACAGAACATACAGAAAAACAATTATGTGATTCGTCGTCTCCCACCCTTTCATCCAATAGCATTTCATGAACTATCTCACGTAGGTGCAAGCTTTTGCGTTTGCCAAGACGCCAATACATTGTATGCTATCGGACAGTATTTCACATGGTGCAATGCTGTGAGTTATATGTTTAAATTTATGTTTTTTACTAATCTTTACTGTTTTTTTATTCTTAGGCTACGAAATACTTGTTTTATCAATAAATTAATGAAAGTTTCAATATGTACTAGCTCACGTAGGTGCGACCCTTTTCGTTTTCTGAAACGCTGATACCGGTATCGTATTTTAAATGGTGCAATACTGTTAGTATTTATGTTTTTTACTATTTTTTGCTGTTTTATTATTCTTAGGCTAAGAAATGCGTTTTTTTTTATAAATAAAATCATGAAACTACTTAAAATTTTAATATATTCTAGCTCACGTAGGTGCGACCCTTTGCGTTTTCCGAAACACTGATACCGGTATCGTACTTTCTATGGTGCAGAGTTACATATTCAAATTTATGTTTTTTTTACTATGTCTTACTGTTTTATTATTCTTAGGCTGGGAAATACATTTTTTATCAATAAAATAATGAGATTTTTTTTCAATAAAATAATCAAAATACTGAAAAATTTTATTTCTTAAAATTTTAATATTTTTGCATATACCCAGAAAAAAAACTCGCCAAAAAAAAACCCGCGATACAGTGAATCCGCGATCGGTGAACCGCGATAAAACGAGGGATTACTGTATATATATATATATATATATATATATATATATATATATATATATATATATATATATATATATATATATATATATATATATATATATATATGAATCATTTTTACCCTGACTGGAACTTAAACCTAGGACACATAATTACTATGCCAAGGCGCTACCAACTACACCATATACAAATGGATATATATATATATATATATATATATATATATATATATATATATATATATATATATATATATATATATATATATATATATATATATATATACAGTGCTCCCTCGTTTATTGCGGGGGTTCGGTTCTGGGACCCGCTGTGATAGGTGAAAATCCACGAAGTAGGAGCACCATATTTATTATAGGTATTTTACATTTATTTTTACCTTTACTATATAAACCCTCCCTGCACTGTTAACAAACCACCCTTTACTTTTTAATAACAGCATGCAAGCGTAAATTTATTTGAACATGATAGGTAAGCTTACTGTGAATGATGTGATGATGACGAGTACATACTCCACGGCCATATACTCCACAGCCAATGTCAGCTTTATTGCTGCTTTTTGCGAGAGAAGAACATGGTAATGGGGAGTTGTTGTCGCTGTTTCTTCTTTTGTGCAAAGATGAGGTTGTAAGGAGTCATGGCATCGTCGATAATATTGCAGAAGTGCACCGAACGAACCATATCATTGTCATGCTCCTGCAACAGTTGTTGGAGTTCTTTTGCCAAGTTATACATGGCTGCCAGCTGTTCGAGTGTAAGACCAGGTTCTTCAACTTCATCGTGCATATCCTGTCGTTGTTCTTCCTCTTCTTCGCTTGCTGCTTTTGTCATTTCCTCCAAGTCTTAATCAGTTAACGGCTGTGAGTGGCAGTCGATCAGTTCATTGACATCTTCGTGAGTCATATCTTTAAAGCCTTCTCCTCCTAGCAATGCAGCCACCTTCACAGCTTTTGCAACTGCCGAGTTAGGCACTTTGTCAGGAGCGAATCCCTTGTAGTCGTAGATGACTTCCGGTCACAATTTCTTCCAGCTGGCATTGATTGTGGGCGGCTTCATCTCTTTGATTGCATTCTGAATATTTTGAAGGCATGTAGCAATCGTGTAGTTATGCCAGTATGCCTTCAGTGTGAATTCTTTGTCCGCATCCATGGATTCATCCAGGTTCGCCAGGGCATTTCGTGTGTAGAGGGCCTTGAATGCACGAATAACGCCTTGATCCATAGGCTGAATCAGTGATGTCATATTCGGTGGCAGGAACTCTACCTGAACACCATCATAAAGGAGATCAAGTGCATGGCCACCAGCATTATCCATCAAAAGAAGCACTTTAAATTCAAGGCCCTTCTCCGCAAGATAAACTCGGACCTGAGGGATAAAATATTGGTAAAATCAGTCCTATGTGAGGCTTTTCGTGATCCAGGCCTTAGGGTTATGCATCCAATATATTGGCAGCAGATTCTTGTTTTTATTCTTCAAAGCCCTAGGGTTCTTAGACTTGTAGATAAGCTCAGGCTTTAACATAAAGCCCGCAGCATTCCCGCACATGACAATATTAACGCGGTCTTTGTGCGCTTCAAATCCTTGGGCTTTAGCTTATTCCTTGAAAAGAATAGTGCTAGACGGCCTTCTCTTCCATAACCCAGTCTCTTCCATGTTAAGTACTTGCTCAGGATCATAATCGCCTTCCTCAATAATTTTCTTGAAGTCATTCTTTACATAATCTTCAGCTGCAGCTGTATCTGCAGGGGCAGCTTTGCCATGCACCGAAACACTCTTTAGGCCATAGCATTTTTTAAAATTGGTGAACCATCCCTTGCTAGCAACGAACGATGGTTTCCTAGGTGGAAAATCGCTGGGTGGTCCTGGTTGTGGGTCATCCATTTCTTCTTCTTTATCCTCCACCTCACGGTCGCCACTGTTGTTGTTGGGTTCGTTTGCAACGAATATCTCGTACAGCTTCTTTGCCTTTGTTTGTATGATACTCATGTCTAAGCTGATGTTCTTCTTCCTGCAATCAGCAGTCCACAGTGCCAAAGCAGATTCCATCCGCACTATTTTCTTATTGCGGGGTGCTACGACCCTCTTCGCTGTTTTGTTAAAAGTAATAGTCGCTGTTTTCCTGATATTCGCCTCATCCTTCTTGATGTATTGAACAGTAGCTTCGTTGATGCCAAAATGGCGGCTGACATCCGAGAACCTTCTTCCTTTCTTCAGCATATCTAATAGTTTTACCTTTTCTGCTATAGTCAACATCTTCATTTGCCGCTTAGGCTCACTACCAGAAGCCTTAGAAGATGAAGCATGCTTGGGTGGCATTGCAGGGGTTGAAATACATTAGTTTTACAAAATCACAAGCACAACGTATTAAGAAGCACAACACGAACGGTCACACATGAGTAGACTGAATGGGTGAGGCGGGACAATGAAAGATGGTGGGAGAACCAAGCTTCAATCAAAAAGCTAATCAGACCCCACGATACAGAACATATAGAAAAATAATATTGTGATTCGTCGTCTCCCACCCATCAGCCAATAGCATCCCGTGTCCTATCTCAAGTAGGTGCGACCCTTTGCGTTTTCCAAGACGCTAATACGCTATCGTATTTTATATGGTGCAATACTGTGAGTTACATGCTTAAATTTATGTTTTTTACTATTTTTTACTGTTTTATTATTCTTAGGCTTGGATATACTTGTTTTTATAAATGATATAATGAAATAGGTAAGTTTGCCTATCACATTCATATATATATATTTATGCTTGCATGTTGTTATTAATAAAGTAAAGGGTGGATTTTTAACAGTGCAGGGAGGGTTTATACAGTAAAGGTAAATATAAATGTAAAATACCTATGTATATGAGTATGTCACGTCATCATCACCTCATTCACGGTAAGTTTACCTATCACTTTCATATAAAGTTACGCTTACACGCTGATAATAATAAAGTAAAGGGTGGTTTTTTAACAGTGCAGGGAGGGTTTATACAGTAAAGGTAAAAATAAGTGCAAAATACCTATGTATATATTGTAATCCTACTTCGCAGATTTTCACCTATCGCGGCCGGTCCCGGAAACGAACCCCTGCTATAAATGACTGATCACTATATATATATATATATATATATATATATATATATATATATATATATATATATATATATATATATATATATATATATATATATATATATATATATATATACCTTATCAACGGCCTCATCATACATATGCTATAAGAACATTTATAGCTCGCAGATTGGTAGATTCTGTGACTACTTCATTCTTTCTTCTGCCAGACTCTGGAACTATCTTCCTCTCTCTCTCTCTTCTCAAAATCTAATCACTTTCATCTCTCAAAAAGCTGATTTATGAACATTTCAATATTTAATAACACTATATAAGTATTTTTAAGCCTTCATTGACTATATTTTATGCCCATTTTTTTTTTTAAATAAATCGCATTCTGGTATTTCTGCCTTATCTTGATGTTGCAATTTCTTCTTCATAGTAATTTTGAGGGGAATATTTATTGACAGTTCTGGTGTGATACTTAGATAGGTGTGTGTGTGTTGTGCATATATATACACCTAGTTTTCTTTTTACATGTGTTCATAATCCGCAAAATTGGAATAGTGCCCCTAAAAACTAAGTCGCGAATAATGCCCGTGCAAAAAAATTCAAAAAACAAATTTAGTTTTAGTAAATTATCGACCGCCTCGGAGGCACTTTTCCGCCATGTTCCTCCTCTTCTACCTCCTAATGCGAACAGATATTATGAAGATAATGGAAAAAAAGCATTAAGAACAAATGGCAAACAAACTTTCGAAATAATATTGTCAGGGAAATAGCGTGCGAGGATGCATCAGCTGATACGGAAGCAGTAAAACGTTTGCAGATAGAGGATCGTTCTCCCACATCCTCCTCCACTTCTACTGCTTAATGTTCCAGTTTTACGGCTCAGACTCCCTTTTCTACCAAGGGCTAGGATGGTTGCCTTCTTGCGAAGGACTTGTCTTGGCAGATGTAATCCTTACCCTGAGCCTACCGCTTAATGCGATCGAATAATATGAAGAGAATTGAAAACAGCATTAAGGACAAACAGCAAACAAACTTTCGATATAATATCGTCAGGGAAATAGCATGCGAGGGTGTATCAGCTGATACGGGAGCGGCGAAACGTTTGCAAATAGAGGTTCGTTCTCCTGCATCCTCTTCCTCTTCTACTGCTTAATGCAATCAAATATTATGAAGAGAATTAAAAAAAAAACATTAAGAACAAACAGCAAACAAACTTGCGATATAATATTGTCAGGGAAATAGCGTGTGAGGGTGCATCAGCTGATACGTAGACGGCCAAACGTTTGCATCCTTGTGCTCACTGCCACCAGGCACGTCTCAGTGTATGCCTGCTGCCCACCGCATAATAGAGTGCATTAATTTGTTTACTCTACAGTAAATCTGTGCTGTATATCTTCTATACTGTACACTATTTGCATGTTAATGTAAAATATTATGAAATATGTTTTACTTATCTTATATCTTTGGTATAGTGTGTCTATGTAAGGTTGTTGGACGTATCTGTGCCCATTATCATTGCTTCTTATGGAAAAATGACTCGTTAAATTACAAGAAAATTACAATACGCGGCACTTCTGAGAACCTATCTTCGCGTTATTCTAAGAAATAGGTGTATATATATATATATATATATATATATATATATATATATATATATATATATATATATATATATATATATATATATATATATATATATATATTTTATATATATAATATATTAATTATATATATATATATATATATATATATATATCATATATATATATGTGATATATATATGATATATATATATATATATATATATATATATATATATATATATATATATATATATATATATATATATATATATATATATATATATATATATATATATGTAGTCACCATGGCTCAAGCGGTAGCGTTCGCGACTTTGAGACATCAGGTCGAGGGTTCACGCCCCCAACACGGTCTGAGATTAGCAAGAGCATGCGCTCAGGGTAACGATTACATCTGCCTAAAAACGTCCTTCGCATGAAGGCAACCGTCCTAGCCCTTGGTAGAAAAGGGAGTCCATGATGTAAAACCGGAACGAATATATATATATAATATATATATATATATATATATATATATATATATATATATATATATATATATATATATATATATATATATATAATTTTTGTGAAGTAACTGGTGTGCATTTACTTTCCCTGGTTAGAATTCTTGCTTTTATCGCAATGAATCTTCATCCTAACACACACACACACCGACACACACACACACACACACACACACACACACACACACACACACACACACACACACACACACACACACACACACACACACACACACACACACACACACACACACACACACACACACACACACACACACACACACACACACACACACACACACACACACACACACACACACGCATTGTTTAGTCGTTTATATCTTGCTTAGTTCATTCAACCATCAGCTACATGAATTGAATTTCTAAACCACAATGCAACAAGAGCGACAATAATAATAATAATAATAATAATAATAATAATAATAATAATATAATAATAATAATAATACATACATACATACATATACCTTGGCTGTTTCCCCCTTTAATTGGGGGGTAGCCGACATCAAAAAAGGAAAACAGTAATACTAATAAAAATAATAATAATAATGAAAATAATAATAATAAAAATAATAATTATAAGTACAATAATAATAATGATAAAAACATTAATCCTCATTATCATCATTATTGTCATCATTATCATCGCACCACATGCCTGATAGATCGACGTTTGACGCTTTGACGATCCTTTGTTCATGGCTCGTCCTGTGGTTGTGTTTGTTGAGAGGTAGTTATCCATCAGTATCTTGCTGGGCTTATCCTTGTATTGTGTATAAGACTTTTGACTTTTGTGGAGAGAAATTGAGTTTGTTAAAGAAGCTTTTGCCTTGACTGTTTTGTACTGTATCACCATTTTTGTATTTGTCGAGTAAATTCAATCTTACAATTTCATTATTAGCAAATGGGGTGATTTTATTTACAACCACTTTTTTCTTGCCTTTATATAGTCATATTACTTTTAATTCGGTGATGTTTTTACGATGTCCATGTATGTTGTATTTTTTAAAAATATTAAAATGATGTATATACACATTCACACGCACAATTTATATGTATATAATTGCAGACACATATGTATAATAATATATAAAGAGAAAATTTGTATTTGTAATATGCAAATGAAGAGCGATCAGCTACAGAGAGAGAGACGGAGTATAACTGCTGCCATCATCATTCAGAGAAACCCCTGAAAATGGACTGAAATCCCACTACAAAGATTTAGATTCCCATCATATAATTTTGAATTCGTAGCATCCTCTGAGTGTGTGATTACCTAATTGTGTTTACGGGAAAGAGCCCAAAGCTCATATCTTCCCGTCTCCTGATCGGTTCCATTTTGTACTTAGTGATACTTATCGTACCTGTCCTAAAAATTATTGAGATAGCATTAACTACCTCCTCTCTAAGCGAATTCCAATTATCAACTACTCTTACACTGAAAGAGTATTCCCTTACATCCTGCAAAGAAGTTTTTTTTTTACGAAGCTTCAAACTATGACCTCTAGTTCTAGAGCCAGCCATATCAAAATATCGATCCCTATCCACTCTTATCATAATCATGAAGGAATTTAAAGACTATTACCATAACCCCCCTCAATCTTCTAGCTTCGAGTGATGGTAAATCCAATTCCCTCAGCCTCTCATCATAACTGAGATTACGTATTTCTGGCACCAGTTTCGTGGCATGTCTTTGAACTTTTTCAAGCTTAACTATGTGCTTTTTCAAGTGCGGATTCCAAAAGGGGGCTGCATATTCGAGTTTTGGCCTCACATAGGTTACATAAATATTTCTGAATATTTCCTTGTCCATGTGCCTGAAGGCTACCCTTACATTTGATAAGAATGCATATGCTGCCCTTTCTATGCCATTTATATGTATTTCTGGATAGAAATCTGCTAGTATGTTTACTCCTAGATCTCTCTCATTTTCTGTCTCTTGAAGTTGTACTCCAGCCACCGAGTAGTCAAGCTTGGGCCTTCTTGCACTTGTACCCATTCTCATTACCTTACATTTTGAAGTATTGAATATCATTAGCCACTTTTCTGACCGCTCGTGCAGAGTATTTAGATCCTCCTGAAGTTCTCTACCATTGTTCTCGTTTCTTACTTTCTTCACAATCTTTGCATCATCTGCAAACATATTCATGAATGAATTTACAGACTCTGGTAGGTCATTTACATATACAAGGAACAAAAGTGGCCCTAAAACTGAACCCTGTGGAACTCCACTACTAACTCTTCTCCATTCAGACACTGAATGTCTTACTCTAACCCTCTGTTCCCTTCCTTCTAAGCAAGTTTTTATCTATTTCAAGACATTGCCACCTATTCTAGCTATTGCTTGCAGCTTCCTCATAAGTCTCCCACGTGGAACAGTGTCAAACGCTTTCTGGAAGTCTAGGAATATGCAATCTGCCCAGCCCTCTCTTTCCTGTAAGATTCGGCTTACCTCATCATAAAATTCTAATAAGTTTGTTACTGTTGATCTACCTTCTCTGAAGCCATGTTGCCTCACTGACAAAAAGTTGAAGGATTCCAAGTGAAGAGAGATATGTTTCCTTAGTAGTTTCTCCATAACTTTCCAGAATATGCTGGTCAAGGAAACTGGTCAATAGTTCAGAGCCGTATCCCTCCTTCCCTTTTTGAAGATAGGTATCACGTTTGCTTGTTTCCAACATCATGGAATCTCCTCTGACTCCAGTGACTTTTTAAATATGATATTTAGTGCCACTGATATTGAATTTGCGTATTGTTTAAGTACATGAGGGGATATTTCATCTGAACCTGTAGCTTTATGAATATCTAACTCCATCAGCTCTTTGCATACCTCTGTGGCTGTAAGGTTGATGTTCTCTAATACTGGCCCTTGAGCTTCTATCTCTGCAATCTGAGGGGGTGGGGTATTTTCTACTGTAAATACTGACTGAAACTCCTTGTTCAATTCTTTGCAGATCTCTTCATCCGTGTCAGTGATGCTTCCATCCGCTCTCTTTAGCCTTAAAACCTGTTCTTTTACCTTCAGTTTTCCTCTGATAAAGCTGTGGAAAAGCTTGGGATTTTCTTTAGCCTTCCTGGTAATGTCCCTCTCATAGTCTCTCTCTGCCTCTTCTTTTACTTAGGTAGTCATTTCTTGCTCTTTTGTAGGTTTGCCAGGCATTTATGTTTTTTCTCCTCCTATACCTTTTCCAGCATTTGTCTCTCCACTCCTTAGCTCTTTTACACTCATTATCAAACCATTTCTCTCGGGCATGAATTACACTTACTTTGGTGAAAGGTATGCAGCAATCTACTATCTTCCTATATTTCTCACAAAAGATGTCATACATTTCTTGTACAGATTTGTTGTAAAATAAGGTTCTTGAGTCAATAACTGCAAAATACTCATTCATTTTGATGTAATCTCCTTTTGGATAGTTCCTCCTCATGTCCTCAGTGCCTCTACTCTCAGGCAGAATATCTTCAATGATATACTCCATCAACAACACACAGTGGTCACTCTTTCCAATTGGTGGTTCATACTTATCTTTTTTCAATATCCAACACATTATCTGTGAATACTAGATCAAGTAGTGATGGCTCATCCCCACCCCTGGCCCTCGTCAGTTCCATTACATGTTGGTGTAGGAAATTCCCTTGTACGCAATCTAGGAATATTGCCCCGAATGTGTGTTTGTATCTGCGTGTGTGTGTGTGTATATATATATATATATATATTATATATATATATATATATATATATATATATATATATATATATATATATATCGATAGATAGATAGATAGGTAGATAGATGGATGGATAGATAGACGGATGGATAGATAGACGACTCGCATCTTATTTTTCTGTATTTTACGTGTGACAGGAATGATATCAGCTGAAATGCTAAATGTTCATTACTCATTACAATCATTTGTCAAAGTTTTCATCACTTCTTTGTAAGTCTTACTTTCTTGGGATATGGATTAGTAGAAGCATTACAATATAACATAAAATAGAATACTTACATGCATACATACACGCTCATGTAGACAAACATGACTGATATCTAGCTTCTAAATATGTTTTTCTCATTCTCGCTCGGATGGAGTTTTTCAAAAACATTGCACTGTTTTTTTTTCTATAAAATAGTCTCTCTCTCTCTCTCTCTCTCTCTCTCTCTCTCTCTCTCTCTCTCTCTCTCTCTCTCTCTCTCTCTCTCTCTCTCTCTCTCTCTCTCTCTCTCTCTCTCTCTCTCTCCTCTCTCTCTCTCTCTCTCTCTCAATACTGTTTTTTTCTTAGAAAAATTGTTTTGAAACTAACTTTGCAACATTTAGAAAAAATATATTAAATTTTCGTGCCATGCATTATAATTAGGATCTTGGTGGGAAAGAAAAAATGAAAATATTATATAGAAGGATATAGCAATGGAAATAGGGAGTGAGGATTTGGGAAAGAGGAAGTTCAGAAAAGGTCGAACAGGAAATTAATGTTACATGAAAGTAATAGATGGAATGGTAAATTAGTAAAGAGATTTGTTTTTGTATAGAGATATGTGATTAATAATATATTTAATAGTATGAACATGTTTTTATTTAATAAGTAAATATATACATATATAATTTATTTTATGTGTGACATGACACTGGGACGGGCAAAAAAAAAGAAAAAAAAAGGAAAAAATATTTGCCACATTTGGCCCGGCCATCATGAAAACGAGAAAGAAAGTCAAGAAAAACAGATCGGGGAGTGTTGTGACTGCACAGATGTTAAAAAACTGTAAATGAAGGAGGGATTGACTTCTAGCTATTCTGGCCAGCCCCATGATGAAGGATGCCTTTCGAAAACTCGTTAACTTCACTTACTACTACTGCAATGAGGACTTCATGTTTAAGATACTATCCAGCGATGACACTTGTACCTCCATGGGAGTGGAATCTCTCGATGCTATTTTTCCGAGTTGACATCTGAAGCAAGCTACCTTCATACCCCAAAATTCCTCTCTGATGCTCTACTATAGTATATATATATATATATATATATATATATATATATATATATATATATATATATATATATATATATATATATATATATTTTTTTTTTTTTTTTTTTTTTTTTTTTTTTTTGTGATACCAGGACAGGCCGAAAAAAAAATCTATTCTCATCGGGCCTGGGCATGAAGAAAACATTAAGTAAAGAGAAACAGGGATGGTGAATATTGTGGCTTGTCAGATGTAAAGCGATAATAAGAGATGTGTAACGAATATCCAAGAGTATTCGGTGTTGATGTAGGCATAGAAAAAAAAATTATATAATATATATATATATATATATATATATATATATATATATATATATATATATATATATATATATATATATATATATATATATATATATATATATATATATATATATATATATATATATATATATATATATATATATGATTTTGTTTCACGTGAAACACGTGATTTTTTTAAATGTTAATGGTTATGGCTACGTAAGGATATTGAAAGAAATTTTTGAGATTCTTAGTACTTTCGAGTGTATTTATCTACTATTCATCTTCAGATGAGTACTAGATAAATTTAGAAATAAGTATATATAAGTAAGTAAAGAATTATGAGTAATGTTTTTAGCTTTTATTAACAAGCTCTTTGTCTTTTTCTCTTATGCTTTAAAATTTTGAAGAATACTTTCTTCCTTTTGCTTCTGAAATTGCTTATATATATATATATATATATATATATATATATATATATATATATATATATATATATATATATATATATATATATATATATATATATATATATATATATATATATATATATATATATTCCAATTTTATGTAACACGTGATTAAAATCTAGAAATGATAGTTTGTCTTTAACATTATTATGAGCTGCTAATAATTTATCATATAAAACACCAACTTGTTTCCTTTTTTGTTTCAGTCCACCCTCCAAAGGATATCGTTGCCATTCATAGTAAAATGTCTTTCTCTCAAGCTGTTTTCTATATAGCTTAAAACGTACAAATTTTGGAATCACACTGTAAAGCATCATCTTTCTAAAAATAAAACATCAAGTATTGCCTTCTTTTGGAGAGTGAACTGAAACAAGAAAGAAAACAAGTTGATATTTTATATGATAAATTATTAGCAGCTCACAATAATGTTAAAGACAAACTATGATTTCTAGATTTTAATCACGTGTTACATTTTATTCACAATAGTGTTGACAATTACAAAAATCAGATCTCTTTAACTCATGCACGCAAATTACATGATTTGGGAGCTTTTTATAAACCTCCATCCCTCGACCCTAATAAGGTTATAATTAATTTGTCTGATAGCATTTTTACAAGAAGAGAAAAATGGCTTTTGTCTTTTGGTATTGATCGCTGTTTTTCACCAAAATGTCCTAAATTTGATTTATATGTATGTATGGAGCCAATGGTGAACAAAGTAATAGGATCACCCATTCATAGAAACAATAATGAAAACGAAATGTATGCTGATCTCAAGGTTATTGCAAATAACATTATATCCTTACTAAAAAAGAGATCCCAAAATGCAGTAAACCTCTTTACAACGAACGACTTCAAAATATTTGATAATCTTAAAAAGAATAAGGATTTATTTATCGGTAGACCTGATAAAGGACGAGGAATGGTTATTATGAATAAGAATGATTATGTATCGAAAATGCTCAACATTCTGAATGATACTTCAACCTTTAAACAAGTAAATCATTCCGATCCAATAAAACATTACTTATTGTTAGAAGATAAAGTAAATAGGTTCTTGAAGAAAATGCATGCATCTGGAAACATCACAGAAAACGAATACAAACAAATGTATGCAACTGGATCAAATCCAGGTATAATGTATGGTCTCGAACAAGTGCACAAGCCAAATGTCCCATTAAGACCCGTTTTATCCTCCTTCAGAACTCACAACTATAACTTATCCACATTTATTCTTCCCCTCCTCGAAAAATATTCAAAGTATCAATTCAGCCTGAATAATTCTTATGAAATATATTCGGAATTAATGAACATGATTATAAATGAAAACGCACTCCTTACAAGTTATGACATAATGTCCTTACACAAATGTTCCAGTAAATAAAGTAACTGACATAAACACCGACTTAATATTTAATGATGGAGGCTTTGGGGGTATGTCAAAAAACAAATTCAAACAGATGCTTCAACTGGCTGTCAGCGATTCCTTCTTCATGATCCATGAGACTTTTTACAAACAAGTAGATGGTTTGGCCATGGGTAATCCCTTGTTTGCCCCATTGGCAAATATCTTTTTATCTCACCACGAGAAACAATGGTTAAATGAGTGCCCTGTTGTTTTTAAACCAGTGTTCTATAGGAGATATGTTGATGATACTATTGTAATATTTGAAGAGAAGAACAATCATAGTGAAGAGAAATTCTTGAAATACCTTAATAACAAACATAACAAAATTAATTTTAGTATGGAAATTGAGAATAATAATCAAATCCCCTTTTTAGATCTTTTGCTAAAGAAAATCAACAATAAATTTAAAATTACTATTTATCGCAAATCATGTTTCACGGGCATGGGAATTTATTTTTTAAGTGAGTGCTATGAAACAAGACGTTTTCTCCAAAACCCATAACATATGGACCACAGAAGCACAAATTATTTTTCAAATTCCCTTTCATGGACAACATTACGAACTCTGTTCTTAAAAATGAAATCGCAAACTTATTTAATAGATATTATCCACAAATTACCCCTAATTTAGCATTTTATAATAACTTTAAACTTAAAAAAATTTAAATCATAAAGAACTACCTCAACCCTTCTGTTCATTGGTTGTATATGTTTTTAGGTGTCCAATTTGTCAATTGGCCTATTATGGCTAGACTAAGAAGTCATTATCAGTAAGATACCATGAACATAAGGGGCTGAGTTTCAGAACTAACAGACGCCTGACAAGACCTCTGTCATCAAGCATTAGGGAACGCTGCCATAAAAAATGTAAGTGTGATTTCTCCATAAGCGATATTAAAATAGCTTACAAAGGAAAAGATGAGACTGAAATTAGAATTGCAGAATCACTTTTAATTAAAAGGGAGAACCCCGAATTAAATTTAGATTCCTCAAGCTATTCTTTAAAAATATTCTACTGTGGTCCACTGCATTAACTTTTAAATTTTTTTTTTGTATTTTTAATTTGATTCTTATATACGTATGTATATGGATATGTATATACATGCAATTTTGTGTTTATTAATTATTGTTATATGTTCTTTGTACATATATTGAGTTTTGCTGTTTTGTTCTGTTTTTTGTAGGTGTTGTAGGCATGGATATGAAGTCAGTGAAAGTATGAAACGTTGCAAGATAGTGTAGAAGACAATTATTATTATTATTATTATTATTATTATTATTATTATTATTATTATTATTATTATTATTATTATTATTATTATATAGCAGCAGTTGTAGTTGTAGTAGTAAAAATAGCCGTAGTAATTTTAGCAGCAGTAGTAGTTGTAGTAGTGGTAGTAAGCAATTTTTATATTTAAAAAGTCACTGGAATCAGGGGAGATTCCAAGATGCTGGAAACAAGCGAACATGGTACCCATCTTCAAAATGGGAAAAAGGGATACAGCTCTAAACTATAGACTTGTTTACTTGACCAGCATAGTTTGTAAAGTTATGGAGAAGCTACTAAGAAAACACATGTCTCTTCACTTGGAATCCTTCGATATTTTGTCAGTGAGACAACATGGCTTCAGATAAGGTAATTCAACAATAACAAACTTATTAGACTTTTAAGATGTGGTAAGCCAATTCTCACAGGAATGAGAGGGCTAGACAGATTGTATATTCCTAGACTCACAGAAGGCATTTACACGGTCCCACAAGGGAGACTTATTAAGAAGCTGCGAGCAATGGCGAGAATAGGTGGAAATGTCTTGGACTGGATAAAAAACTAACTTAAATGAAGGGAACAGAGGGATAGAATAAGGCCAATCAGTGTCTGAATGGAGAAAAGTTAGTAGTGGAGTTTCACAGGGTTCAGTTTTAGGGGCACTTTTGTTCCTTGTATATGTAAATAACCTACCAGAGTCTGTAAATTCATCCTTGAATATGTTTGCATATTATACAAACATTGTGAAGAGAGTGAGACGAGAAAATGGTAGAGAACTTCAGGAAGACCTAAACAATCTGCATGAGTGGTCAGAAAAGTGGTTAATGAAATTCAAAACTTCTAAATATAAGGTAATGAGAATGGGTACAAGTGCAAGAGGGCCCAAGCTTGACTACTCAATAGCAGGAGCAGCATTTCAAGAGACAGAGAATGAGAGAGATCTAGAAGTAAACATACTGACGGATTTGTCTCCAGAAATGCATATAAATGGCACAGTAAGGACAGCATATATTTAAGTAACCTATGTGAGGCCAGCGCTTGAATATACAGCCCCCTTTTGGAATCCAAATTTGTAAAAACAATTAAGGTGCAAAAAGCTCAAAGACGTGCCACGAAACTGGTGCCAGAAATAAGCATTCTCAGTTTTGATGAGAGGTAGAAGAATGAGGGGGATATGGTGGTAGGTTTTAAATTCTTTCATGGTTATGACATAGTGAATAGGGATCGATATTTTGATATGACTGGCACTAGAACTGGAGGTCATAGTATGGAGATTCGTATGAAAACTTCTTTGCAGCATGTAAGGCAGTACTTTTTTAGTTTATGAGTAGTTGGAATTCACTAAGCGAGGAGGTAGTTAATGCTAATTCAATCCATAGTTTTAAGGACAGGTATGAAAAGCATCACCAAGTACAAAATGGA
>JAXCGZ010010221.1:0-37500 GCA_037179515.1 Halocaridina rubra | reverse complement strand
TTCCACCATCTTCTATTGTCTCGCCTAACTCGTGAGCGCCATTCACGTTGTGCTTATTATTATTAATATGTTTTGCTTGTGATTTTTTTACTCGCATATTTTAACCTTTGCAATGCCTCCCAAGCATCCTTCATCTTCTAAGGCTTCTTGTAGTGAGCCTAAGCGTCAAAGGAAAATGTTTACCATTGTAGATAAAGTGAAACTCTTAGATATGTTGAAAGAAGGAAAAGAGTTTGTGGATGTCGGCCGCTATTTTACGTAAACGTAAAAATTATTGTAAATTATGGAACCTATGTATGTCAAGTCATCATCACCTCATTCACGGTAAGTTTTCCTATCACTTTCATAAAAAAATTACGTTGCTTGCTGTTATTTATAATGTAAAGGGTGTTTTTTCAACAGTACAGGGAGGGTTTATACAGTGTGAATGTAAAAATACATTAAAATATCTATGTACATATATGCTGATCCTACTCCGCGGATTTCCTGGTTCGCGCCGGGTCCTGGAGCCGAACTACCGCAATAAGTGAGGTAACACTGTATATATATATATATATATATATATATATATATATATATATATATATATATATATATATATATATATATATATATATATATATATATATATATATATACACCTTGTTCCCCTTTTCAGCATTTTTTTTATCAGCGAAAGTGCTATAACGCCCCTAAAAAATAATAGTAAAAAAAATATGAAATTCAAAAATAACGCCCATGCAGAAAAATTCGAAAAAAAAAAAACATTTTCACTTTTGTATAAAATTGACTGCCTCGGAGGCACTTTTCCGCCATCCTCCTCTTCTACCGCTTAATGTGATCAGATATTATGAAGATAATGGAAAAAAAAAAGCATTAAAAAGAAACAGGAAACAAATTTTTGATATAATATTGTCAGGGAAATAGCGTACGAGGGTACATCAGCCGATACAGAAGTAGCAAAACGTTTGTGGATAGAGGTTCGTTCTCCAGCATCCTCCTCCTATTCTACCGCTTAATGCCATCGAATATTATGAAGAAAATTTAATAAAAGCATTAAGAGCAAACAGCAAAAAAATTTTCTATATATCGTCAGGGAAATAGCGTGTGAGGGTGCATCAGCTGATATGGAAGTGGCAAAACGTTTGCCGATAGAGGTTAGTTCTCCGGCATCCTCCTCCTCTTCTACTGCTTACTGCGATCGAATATTATGAAGAAAATTTAAAAAAAGCATTAAGAACAAACAGCAAACATTTTTTCGATACAATATCGTCAGGAAAATAGTATGCGAGGGTGCATCAGCTGATTCGGAAGTGGCAAAAAGTTTGTGGATAGAAGTTCGTTCTCCAGCATCCTCCTCCTCTTCTACCGCTTAATGCCATATATTATGAAGAAAATTGAAAAAAGCATTAAGAACCAGCAAACAAAGTTTCGATATAATATTGTCAGGGAAATAGCGTGTAGAGACTTTATATATTTCAATTAAGTTTCCCCGATATACGTTTTCTTTGTAACAAATTGTATAGTTTTCTTTTTCTCAGCTGACTTTTTTTAGGTTTAGATTTCGTGCAGCACAGTCAGTATGTAAAAAAGATAGCATAATGTTCAGAACCAAGGAATATTAATATGTAATACCATAATCTTGAAAATTAGATAAACCCCAAATAGTGAGTAAATAAATATTTTATGAGTAAGATATTGTGCCTGAATAGTGATAAGCATCAGCCGATACAAAAGCGGCAAAACGTTTGCCGATAAAGGTTCGTTCTCCCGTATCCTCCTCCTCTTCTACCGCTTAATGCGATCGAATATTATGAAGAAAATTTAAAAAAGCAATAAGAACAAACAGCAAACAAACTTTCGATATAATATCGTCAGGGAAATAGCATGCGAAGGTGCATCAGCTGATACGGAGGCAGCAAAACGTTTGCATCCTTGTGCTCACCGACACCATGTACGTCCCAGTGTACTGTATGCCTGTTGCCCACCACATAATAGAGTACAGTATAGCATGTTAATATCTTGCTGTACAGTAAATATGAATATCTTTTGTATACTCTTAAAAATAGATACAGGGGCTTTCTGCTTTGTTATGTACTTATTAAATATGTTTTTACTTATCTTATATCTTTGGCATAGTGTGTCTATGTAAGGCTGTGGAAAGTATCTATGCCCTTTATCATAGTTTCCTATGGAAAATTACTTTCTTTTCAGGCGATTTTCGATTTACCCGTCACTTCTGAGAACCTATCTCTGCGTTATTCCAAGAACAAAATATATATATATATATATATATATATATATATATATATATATATATATATATATATATATATATATATATATATATATATATATATATATACACACCTAGTTCTCAGAATAACGCCTAGATAGGTTCTCAGAAGTGTCGGGTAAATGGAAAATCACATGAAAAAACGAGTAATTTTCCATAGGAAACAATGATAAAGGGCATAGATACGTTCAAAACATTACATAGACACACCATGCCAAAGATATAATTTAAGTAAAAAACATCTTATTAATACATAGCAAAGCAGAAAGCCCGGTATCTATTTTTAGGAGTATACAAAAGATATTCATATTCACTCTACAGCTAGAAATTAAATATATTACTGTACTGTACTCTATTATGCAGTGGGCAACAGTCATACAGTACACTGGGACATGCATGGTGGCCGTGAGCAAGTAACTTATGCGGTAGAAGAGGAGGAGGATGCAGGAGAACGAACCTCTATCTGCAAATGTAAACAAAGATAAAATAAAAATTATAAATAACCAAAGCAAGACTAAAAAACGAAAAAAAAAAATAATTATGCAATGCCTAAATCTACCATATGACAGTTAAAAAACCTTAATCTACATTCTCTAGAGAGGCGCAGAGTTAGGGGACAGAGGCAGGGTGGGTGGTTTAAAGGGATTAACAAGGGTGATATTAATAAAGCTTTAAAAATTCATGATCAAATCAGAACTCGTAATGGGCAATGGATTTAAACTTGATAAATTTAGGTTCAGAAGGGAAATTGGTGATAATTGGTTTGGTAATACCGTAGAGTAGCTGATGCATGGAACAGGATTCCTAGTAGGATAATAAATGCCAATACCTTAGTCACCTTCAAATGTAGGTTAGATAGACATATGACAGAGGTAGGGTGGGTGTATATATAATGTATAAAGATGATGATCTTTTCTTATTGTAATCCTCTTTGTACTCGTGGAAGAAGCGTCCGCGGGCGCTTATTTAATTTAAAGAAAATAAATAAATAAATAATAATAATAATAATAATAATTTGGGGGGGGCGTTATTGGCGAAATTCGAATTTTTTTACTAGTATTTTTGGGGGGCGTTATTGAAATTTCGTGTAAAAAAGAGTCGCGCATAAAAGGAACAAGGTATATATATATATATATATATATATATATATATATATATATATATATATATATATATATATATATATATATATATATATATATATATATATATATATATATAAACAGTGTTGCCTCACTTATCGCAGTAGTTCGGTTCCGGGACCCGCCGCGAACCAGGAAATCCGCGAAGTAGGATCCGCCTATATGTACATAGATATTTTAATATATTTTTACGTTTACACTGTATAAACCCTCCCTGCACTGTTAAAAAAACACCCTTTACATTATAAATAACAGCAAGCAACGTAAATTTTTTTGAAAATGATAGATAAAATTACAGTGAATGAGGTGATAATGACGTGACATACATATCATTTACAATTATTTTTTCGCTTACGTACTGTATAAACCCTCCCTGCACTGTTAAAAAAACACCCTTAACATTATAGATAACAGCAAGCAACGTAAATTTTTATGAAAGTGATAGGAAAACTTACCGTGAATGTGATGATGCGTGACATACACACTCATTTACAATTATTTTTTCGTTTACGTACTGTATAAACCCTCCCTGCACTGTTGAAAAAACACCCTTTACATTATAAATAACAGCAAGCAACGTAAAGTTTTTTGAAAGTGATAGATAAAATTACGGTGAATGAGGTGATAATGACATGACATACATACTCATTTACAATTATTTTTTCGTTTACGTACTGTATAAACCCTCCCTACACTGTTAAAAAAACACCCTTTACATTATAAATAACAGCAAGCAACGTAAATTTTTATGAAAGTGATAGATAAAATTACGGTGAATGAGGTGATAATCACGTAACATACATACTCATTTACAATTATTTTTTCGTTTACGTACTGTATAAACCCTCCCTGCACTGTTAAAAAAACACCCTTTACATTATAAATAACAGCAAGCAACGTAAATTTTTATGAAAGTGATAGATAAAATTACGGTGAATGAGGTGATAATCACGTGACATACATACTCATTTACAATTATTTTTTCGTTTACGTACTGTATAAACCCTCCCTGCACTGTTAAAAAAAACACCCTTTACTTTATAAATAACAGCAAGCAACGTAAATTTTTATGAAAGTGATAGATAAAAGTACGGTGAATGAGGTGACAATGACGTGACATACATACTCATTTACAATTATTTTTTCGTTTACGTACTGTATAAACCCTCCCTGCACTGTTAAAGAAACACCCTTTACATTATAAATAACAGCAAGCAACGTAAATTTTAATGAAAGTGATAGATAAAATTACGGTGAATGAGGTGATAATCACGTGACACACATACTCATTTACAATTATTTTTTCGTTTACGTACTGTATAAACCCTCCCTGCACTGCTAAAAAAACACCCTTTACATTATAAATAACAGCAAGCAACGTAAATTTTTATGAAAGTGATAGATAAAATTACGGTGAGTGAGGTGATAATCACGTGACATACATACTCATTGACAATTATTTTTTCGTTTACGTACTGTATAAACCCTCCCTGCACTGTTAAAAAAACACCCTTTACTTTATAAATAACAGCAAGCAACGTAAATTTTTATGAAAGTGATAGATAAAATTACGGTGAATGAGGTGACAATGACGTGACATACATACTCATTTACAATTATTTTTTCGTTTACGTACTGTATAAACCCTCCCTGCACTGTTAAAAAAACACCCTTTACATTATAAATAACAGCAAGCAACGTAAATTTTTATGAAAGTGATAGATAAAATTACGGTGAATGAGGTGACAATCACGTGACACACATACTCATTTACAATTATTTTTTCGTTTACGTACTGTATAAACCCTCCCTGCACTTATAAAACCCTCCTGGAATGTTGAATAAAGTATCAACATTTACATTATAAATAACAGCACGCAACGTAAATTTAAAAAAAAAATGAAAATACTGAAAATAATTTTTTCAATATTTTAATATTTTTGCGTATACCCATAAAATAAAATAATAATTTATCCAAAAAAAACCGCGATAGAGTGAGAACGTGAACCAAGAAGCGCGAATAACCGGGGTAACACACACATATATATATATATATATATATATATATATGATATCATATATATATATATATATATATATATATATATATAGTAACCCCTCGCTATATCGTGATTCACCTACCACGAATTCAGTGCATCGCGGTTTTTTGGGGCGAGCTTTTTTTTTTTTTCAGGGTATATGCGAGAATCCACAATATGTGGAAATATTAAAATTTTCAGTATTTTCATTATTTTCTTGAAAAAAAAATCTTTTTCATTATTTTGATAAAAAAAAAAAGTATTTCCCAGCCAATGAATAATAACAGTAAAAAATAGTAAAAAACAAATTTAAACATGTAACTCTGCACCATATAAAATACGATACCGGTATCGGCGTTTTTGAAAACCCAAAAGGTCGCACCTACGTGAAATAGTACATATTAAAATTTCCAGTATTTTCATTATTTTATTTTAAAAAAAAGTATTTCCTAGCCTAAGAATAATAAAATAGTAAAAAACATAAATTTAACATAAAACTCACAGTATTGCATCATATAAAATACGATACCGGTATCGGCATTTCGGAAAATGAAAAGGGTCGCACCTACATGAGATCGTACATAGTAAAATTTCCAGTATTTTCATTATTTTATTGATAAAAAAATATATTTCCTAGCCTAAAAATAATAATACAGTAAAAACTAGTTTAAAACATAAATTCAAACATGTAACTCACAGTATTGCACCATATAAAATACTGTACGATAGCGTATTGGAAAATGCAAAGGGTTGCAGCTACACGAGATAGTACACGGGATGCTATTGGCTGATGGGTGAGTGAAGACGAATCACAGAATTGTTTTTCTGTATGTTCTGTATCATGGGGTCTGATTGGCTTTTTGATTGAAGCTTGGTTCTCCCAGCATCTTCCATTGTCTCGCCTCATCCGTTCAGGCTACTCACGTGTGCGCTGTTCACGCTATGCATCTTAATACATTGTGCTTGTGATTTAGTGAAACTATTGTATTTCAACCCCTGCAATGCCTCCCATGTGTCCTTCATCTTCTAAGGCTTCTGGTAGTGAGCCTAAGCGGTAAAGGAAGATACTGACCATAACAGATAAGGTAAAAGTTTTAGATATACTGAAGGAAGGAAGAAGGTTCTCGGACGTCGGCCACCATTTTGGCATCAACGAATCTACTGTTCGATACATCAAGAAGGACGAGGCAAATATCAGGAAAACAGCGACTATTACTATTAATAAAACAGCGAAGAGGGTCGTAACACCCTGCAATAAGATAATAGTGCAGATGGAATTAGCTTTGGCCCTGTGGATTGCTAATTGCAGAAAGAAGAACATCAGCTTAAGACACAAGTATCATACAAACAAAGGCGAAGAAGCTGTGCGAGACAATCGCTGCAAATGAACCCAATGACGACAGTGGCAACAGTGATGAGGAGAAAGAAGAGGAAATGGATGACCCACAACCAGGACTGTCCAGAGATTCTTCACCGAGGAAACCATCGTTCGTTGCAAGCAAGGGATGGTTTGCCAAATTTCAAAAAAGCTTTGGCCTAAAGAGCATTTCGGTGCATGGCGAAGCTGCCTCTGCAGATACAGCTGCAGCTGAAGATTATGTGAAGAACGACTTCAAGAAAATTATCGAGGAAAGCAATTATGCTCCTTAGCAAGTATTTAACATGGATGAGACTGGATTATTTTGGAATATAATGCCGTCTAGCAATTTTCTTTTCAAGGAAGAAGATAGAGCCCCGGGATTTAAAGCGCACAAAGACCGTGTTATTCTCGTCATGTGCGGGAATGCTGTGGGTTTTATGTTAAAGCCCGGGCTTATCTACAAGTCAAAGAACCCTAGAGCTTTAAAGAATAAAAACAAGAAGCTGCTGCCAGTGTATTAGATGGATAACCCTACGGTCTGGATCACGAAAAGCTTCACATCGGACTGGTTTTACCAATGCTTTGTCCCTCAGGTCAAAGTTTACCTTGCGGAGAGAGTCCTTCTTTTGATGAATAATGCTGGTGGCCACGCAACTGATCTCGAATATGACGGTGGTCATGTAGAGTTCCTGCCACTGAATACGACATCACTGATTCAGCCTATGGATCAAGGCGTTATTCATGCGTTCAAGGGCCTTTATACACGAAATGCCCTGGCGAACCTGGTTGACTCCATGGATGCGGACAAAGAATTCGCACTGAAGGCGTACTGGCTTAACTACATGATTGCTACATGCCTTCAAAATATTCAAAATGCAATCAGAGATAAAGCTGACCACATTCAATGCCAGCTGGAAGAAATTGTGGCCGGAAGTCATCAATGACTACAAGGGATTCGCTCCTGTCCAAGTGCATGTCTCAGCAGTTGCGAAAGCTGTGAAGTTGGCTGCATTGTAGGAGGAGAAGGCTTCAAAGATATGACTCACGAAGAGGTGAATGAACTGATCGACTGCCACTCGCAGCCTTTGAGTGATGAAGACTCCGAGGAAGTGACAAAATCAGCGAGCAAAGAAGAGGAAGAACAACAACCAGAGGAAATGCATGAAGAAATCGAAGAACCTGGCCTTACACTCGAACGTCCGGCAGCCATGTATGAACATGTAAAAGCAGTCCAACAACTCTCGCAAGAACATGACGATAATATGGTTCGTTCGGTGACCTTCTCCAATCTTCTCGACGATGCCATGATTCCTTACAAGATCATCTTCCAACAAAAGAAGAAACAGTGACAACTCCCCATTACCATGTTCTATAGCAAAAAGCACCCATAAAGCTGTCATTGGCTGTGGAATAATTTCCTCTGGAGTCTATACAAGTCATCATCACCTCATTCACAGTAAGTTTACCTATCACGTTCATATAAATTTACGCTTACATGCTGTTACTGTATTTATAAAGTAAAGGGTGGTTTTTTAAAAGTACAGGGAGGGTTTATACAGTAAAGGTAAAAATAAATGTAAAATAGCTATGTATATGAGTATGTCACGTCATGATCACCTCATTCACGGTAAGTTTACCAATTACTTTCATATAAATTTACACTTGCACGCCGTTATTAATAAAGTAAAGGTGGTTTTTTAACCGTGCAGGGAGGGTTTATGCAGTAAAGGTAAAAATAAATGTAAAATGCCTATGTATATAGGGTGATCCTACTTCGCGGGAATTCACCTATCACGGCCGGTCCTGGAACTGAACCCCCGCGATAAACGAGGGATCACTGTATATATATATATATATATATATATACTGTATATACAGCGGAACCTCTTGTCACGAACTTAATCCGTTCCTTAACCCCATTCATGGGTGGGTGTGTGTGTGTGGTTTGTGAATTTTAAAAAAAGTACCAACACAAAACGTTGCAAGGATTTGTTTGCATTCTATCGTTAGGGCATGTTATGTGAAAACACACAATAAGTTTGGATGATATTATCACTTATTTAACGTATTCCTAAGAAAAAGTCAGTTTACAATTCTGGCTTTGGTATAATCGAGTGTAAGAACAGTCTAGCACCTCCAAAATGAGTTATCTAATAATCACAGACTACAAAATGCTGGGGATATGGGTATGGATTTCCTTTTCTCTGATCACCACGGATACCCTTTTAGATGCCTCTTACATTGTACAGGGCATATAAGGGTGAAATTCTTTCTTCCCCATCACACAATAATCAAAATGTCCAACAAACCTCAAAAATAAGGGTGGAATTTGGAGGTATTTTCGGAGGGCTTCCATTTTCACCATAAGCGTATTTGCTCGCACACGTCAATCTGGCCAATTCGCTCTTTTTCATGGAAGCAACACCTAAGTCCCATGCTTTGATGACTTCACCTGCATAAAAAAAAAAAGTAGAAATTAGATTTTTGGTCACAATAATAGCATTAAATATCTTGTTTAATTGAGATACCTTGTCTTGCTGAACAGGTATGGTGGTGACAACAGACCAAAAAGGGAGAGAGTAGATTATCATACCCTGCCCATTCTTATCTCTCTTTATAAGCAGTTCTGTGTAAAGAAGTAAAAAAGATCGGAGAGGATTGCATTGCCAGCCATTCAAAGCACCATCACTTGTAATCACAATGAAAACTAACAATAAGCATTATTAATCATCCACACAGTACGAGGAGAGATAATATCTCAAACTGTATTTTCTGCATTCTGTAAGAATGTATAGGGTAGCAAAGGACTGGCAATCACATCCGGATATTTTTTCATTACAGAACAGATGTAAAATGGAGTGAATATGGGAAAGGTACAATGAGGAACTGCTCGAGATGGTGCTGGTTGCCAAATTATATAAGCTCATCACTGTGTTAATGTTGTCCCAATAAAGTCACAGATAATGACATGGCAGCATAAGAAATGAAAGAACTGACCTTTTCCAAGAGTGAAACTGAATTTGTCGCCTCTGTCTCTGCTGGAATCAAACTTTGTTCCATCTTCAAGAGTTCCAACATAATGTACAAAAACTTTATCTCCTTGCAAAGGGCCTTCCTCACCTTCTCCTACTCTCAATATCTGTTGTTACATAAAAGTATATATATACAGTTAGGGACTTAAAATCTATATAAAAAATATAAAGCATACATATAAGTCATAAACAATTTCATTTACGTAACTAAATGAATACTGAATACTTTACTGACTGGACTACAAATAACCTAAATAATATAAACGTTTAAAAAATTCCTAAAATACTTACTTCTTTAAGAACACCTCCATCTTTATCAGGAGTAAGATCAACGACTTCAGATTTGGGTTCCTCACCTCCCATGATCTTTCTCTAGAAAAAAAAAAAAAAAAAAAAAAATTGCAAATAGTTTATGAATAAATCTGCACACAAACTGGCTTGATGCTATTCCTATTTGTATTACTCCAGCACATCTCAGACTAACATCCAGAATATGGAGTAAGTCATTCATATAATAGTAAATTGGAACTACCTGAAATGTAATTTATAAAATAACTAAGGACAGTCATGACAACATACAATACATAACATTTAAAGTAATACTGCTACCTCATATATTGCATCACCTTTGGGTAAAACAGACTTTTCCCAAAAATACTACAGGACGCTATTTTCTGGAAAAAACAGAATTACAAAACAGATAAAGGAAATTACTATTTCAGTCATGGCCAAATGCTTTAACTACTGTATATGTCATCCAGGTCATCTACACTCAAAGTTAGTCTTTTCAGGCCCTTTACAGTATATTAGTGTCTGCATGTTAAAATCAGTACCACACAAATACCCTGAATCTTGTTAACTATTATATGCCCATCACAGCAAAGAGTAATGCCTAGTTTTCTTCTGGATAAAGTTATTTTAAATCAATAGGGCACAAATTCCCAGTTTAAGATGTTCGGACTATCAAAATAACAATATATGTGTAAAATGAAAATAAAAAAGCTAAAATAAACAAGACATTAACCACTGGAAAACAATAATCTTAATTATAAACCTGTTTTCTAACTGGGAGTAAAACCTAACCAAACATAGCCTCTAATATTATGATATATAAGTAACCTAAAATTACCAATTTAAAAACTTGTTTGGAGTGTGATGCAAAGATTAAACGGGACCTTCAAAATAAGTTATGTACTCTGAGTAGTAGCTAAGTGACAGACCACGACAGTCGGGAAGTGACAAGCATGACATACAAGGGTTCGATCCCACTGCAGGGCATTAGGAAGGGTATGCAGCATTATTTCCCCCAACTACAACTTGTCTGTGTTCATCCCCTCTGAATGGAGAATTACTGACATGCAAAATAGAAAATAATGAGAAAATATTTCAGATCCCCTTCCCCAAGTTAAATCAAGAGGGAAAATTCACCTCATATATATTAGGATAGGTTACTACGGAGAGGTCTAGCAGGAAGCTTCCCGGTTAGGAAAATTTTACGAACTTTAAAATATTACGTTACGTTTGATTTTGTTAGTCTGACCTATCTGGAAATAGTTGATAAATGTCATTATTATTTTTAGTGGTCTTGCATAGTTTGTCAATGCTTCATATTTTCATTTGTTAGAAATTGCTACTCTTGGTTAAGATTCGCTTCATGAACCCTTCCATGACTCACATTTGAGTTAGCTTAGGTTGGCTGGTTGGATTAGTTTAGTTTAGGTTAGTTCAAATATCAATCGGGTGCATAAAACGAATCTTTGCCTATAGTAATAAGATTCATTTTATGCACCCTAACATAAATCAGATCTTAGTTAAATTAGGTTGGCTGGGTTGGGTTAGGTTAGGTTTTCTTCTTTTTTTTTTGACACCAGGACTGGCAAGAAAATTTTCCTTATCAATAATGGACTGGGCAAGAAAAAAAAGTAAATGGTTAAGAACATGGCAGAGATGAAGTAATGATACACGACAGGAAAAGGACAGACTGAAAGAATAGTCGAAAAACTGAGGATAGACGCATAGCAGGATTAGATGACGACTGAGCCCTTTTTTGAAGGAGGACAGGTTATCAGAATTAGGAAAGACAGAAGGAGGAAGAAAGTTCCAGAGTCTGGATGTAGATGGGAAGAAGGAGTCGCTGCACCGACCAATCCGCGAGCTACAAATTTGCACATAGTGCCTGTGAGACGAGGCTGCTTGACGAGTGATACATGGTCTCAGCAGTGGGGGAGGGATGCAACTCGCCAACTCATCAGAGCAGCGATGGAAATAGTAGCGATAGAAAAGAGAGGGATGATACCTTATAGCGAAGAGAAAGAGAATCCAGATTAAAAGTAAGAGAAGAGTCGTTAATTAGTCTGACTGCCTTAGATTAAACCCTATCAAGGAGATAAGTACTGTATATGAATAAGCACCCAATAAGTGTGAGCAGTATTCTAAGCAGGGACGGATAAGAACTTTATAAATTTTAAGTAACTGTCAAGAGGAAAGTAATGACGAAAACGAAACAGAACACCCAATTTTTTGGATGCAGATTTAGTAATATGGATTATGTGATTCCTTCCAGACAAGTTAGAGGCTATCTGGATTCCTAGAACCTTAATACAATTAAAGAGGGTAAATATCGTTAGTATTGAAGAAAATAGGGCTATCAGGAAAAAAAGATAATAAGAGATAGCCAGAAACTGTCTTGGAGGCATTGAAATTACCTAAATTTTGGGAGCCCCACTCAGATAACCTTTGCAAATCGGAGTCGAGAGTAGAAGAAAGAGTAATACAAGAATGATTACGAGTACCAGATGAAGGTTGTGAAAAAAAGGCAAGGAAAAATGAAGAATAGAATCGTTGGCAAAGGCGTGAAGACGAGAGGAGGATGGGGATTAAAGAAGATTGTTGATGAAGAGAAGGAATAAAATACGTGAAAGACCAGTACCCTGTGGAACACCACTGATAACAGGGAATGGGCTAGATGTTGCATTGTCAACAACCACATTTATAAAAAGGTTAGAAAGAAAACTGGAAATCAGAGAACAGAGAAAAGGGGTAAAGCCATAGGCAGAGAGTTTGGCCAACAGAGCCTTGTGCCAGACTCTGTCAAAAGACTTAAAGATATCAAAGGCAACAACAAAGGATTCCCCATAGTTCCTAAGAGAAGATGACCATACATGAGCATGACAGGACAGGAAGTCACCAGCGGCTCTTGCCTTACGGAAGCCATACTGGTGATCAGAGATAAGTGAGTTAGTTTCAAAACGTGAGCATCAAGCAGTTTCAAAAAATTTAGCGATAAAACAGGGTAGGGCAATAGGTCGGTGGTTTGAAGGAATAGAGCGGCTGCCCTTCTTAGGAACAGGTTGCACCAGAGCATGCTTCCAAGATGAACGACAGCTACTACGAGAGAATGAGACAAAAAAATGGCAAAGCACGGGAGCAAATTCGTCTGCACACTCCTTAAGGAACTTTGCAGGGATATCATCGGGACCAGATGCCTTGTTTGTCTTTAGCGAGCAAAGAACCTTATGAACTTTGCATGAAGAAAGAATAAGGGAGGGCATATGGTTAGAGATGGGTAAAGAATGAAGGACAGGTGCACTGGAATCCCTTATGTAAGAGTTGGCAGATAAATAAGGGCCAAAGAGAGTGGCTCTGCCAGTGGGAGAGCAAACTACAGAACCATCAGAACGAATGATAGGGTGAAAGCTTGAGTTAAAGAAGTTTTTGGAGAGGTTTTTGGCTAAGGACCAGAAACATTTATCAAAGAGAGAGTAGTTAAGGTCATCAACTTTCATTCTTAAAAAGAAAGCTCTAGATCATTGAACCTGGGGAGTACAGCGATTCCTAGCTTTAATAAAAGCAGAGCGAGTTAAATCAGAAAGAGAGGTTTGGTATGACCGGTGTACATGATCCCTGGCCTGAATAGCCATGGAGCAGGCTTAGTTAAACCAAGGATTAGGGGGAGAAAAATTTTTATAGAGAAGGGGATGAAAGCTTCTGGGGTTGTGATCTCAGCAACTTTTAGGGTTACCCGATCAGGGTTGCAGGACCGAAAGCAGTAATCATTCCATGGGAAGTCAAAGAGGAAGTTACGCAAATCTTCACTTGGGTGCGTTCTAAGTCCCAAAGGCAGAGCTGGGTAGGAGCTTAGGAGGAACTGATGGAATGGGTGCGAAAATGGAAGACTGAGATCACAGAGAGGTAATATTTACCAAGAAGGGAAAGCACAGAATATGAGTAGTTTGAAGGATTAGAAGTAAGAAATAGGTCAAGAGTGTTGGCTGCATTTTTGTGTTGATCAAGAACGAGTGGGATGTTTGATAATCTGCTCCAGATCATGAGTACTAGAGAAAGCAAGTGCCTCACTTCCTCCCATATCAGTGTGAGAAGAATTACGCCACTCACTTTGGTGAACACTGAAGTCTCCAATATAGAGAACTTCAGCATGTGGGTGAGAAGATAGCAAGGACTCATGGCATTAGCACATATATTCAAAGTAAGATGCGAAGTTAGTTGAATCTGAAGAATAGTAGCAGAAACAAAGGAATACAGTGGTAGAGGAGAGATAGATTTTCAGACAGAGAACATCAAAATCAGGAGATTCAAGGTCCATGAGCATTGCAATAGGAGTGTTAGTGTTAGACCCCACTTTTGGAATGGAAACGAGAATACAGGTTAAAGTGAGATATTTGACATGGGTCAGTGGGAGCATCAGCTAGGTTTCAGAGAGGGAGGAGGTTAAGGAGGGATGTATCCAAGTGCTGTTCTACAGACAAAAGATTAGAGTTCAGAGTGAAAGAAGCAGATCTATCAGGAGGTGCAAGGTTAAAAGGAGAGCCATTACTACTACCAAGCGTGTCTACCCTCATGCCAATAGTGGAGTCAGCAAGATCCCAAGAGACACATAGCACCCCTCTATGCCAGATACTGGGAGCCATAAGTTGTGGATCTTCCATAAATATACCAAGAATGAGGAAAAAGAGCAAAATAAAACAGAATCGGGGAGTGTTGTGACTTGTCAAATGTGTTGGGATAGTAAGAGAAGTGTAACGAATACGCCAGAATATTCGGCGTAGATGTAGGCATAATGTTAACGCCGTGCCTGAAGGAAGACTTTCCCTGCAGCTGTCTGGACCAGTTCTAGTTGAATCCATAATACCTTCAGTCGTAGTATATCAACAGGCGACACGTGCCATGACCAACCTACTAATCAAAAGTTGGTTAGGTCAGGCCATAAACGAATGGGTGCATAAAATGAATCTACACAGCTACTTTTTTAAGAATTTTCCTCACGAGTTAATTGTCAATTATGGTTATCCAGCGGTTTCTGATCTCATTTCAACATATATTTTCATTTCCCTCAAAAAATTGGTAAATTTACTTCCTCTCCCCAACGAAAACCCTGACATCTCCATTACTGATAGAGAGGAGTCGTCATGAAAACACAAACAACTAGTAATGTCAAGGAGAAATTAATATGATAAACGTTGATAACGTGAAAAACTGGAGAATCAAAATGTCCTGTATCAACTTCTTGGGGAGTGAAAGTAAACCATTACCACAAAAAAAATGAAAATGCATAAAAAACTGCTTTTCACAAGGAACTATTTTCGGTTTTAAGTGTCACTAATAGTCCCCATTATGGAGGTGTACAGAGATTTGAATCTGGGGAATTAAGGCTGGACGCCCTTACTAACGCCCCATCGTGAACTCGGTCTGTCACCTGCAGTCGAATATTCACAGGGTAATAAAAAAAAAATGGATCAAGGGATCGACCAAACTAAATAAATAAAAACCACTATTAGCTTGAAGGTTACACAAACAAGATTAATTAAGTGCAAGAAAATAAACATTTAATAAATAAAAAAAAATAAAAAAAAAATACTGACTGGGAGAATTTTCTGGATGACCTAAACACGAGTCGTACAGAGTCTAGACGCCATTCAATATTCGAAAAATACAGCTCTTAATTAATACTGCCACCACCACCAAAAACCTTTACAAGCATCTATGATACACACTACTCATTTATTAATGTTAACGTGATATCTTAGACGGTGTTTTACCTTTCAATTAATAAACAAAAAAATATCGCTTCCTCCTTCAGGTGTCTCTACGGTACGCCCAACATCCGTTGCAGCCGCCCCGAGTAGAGTAATTGGGTACGCGATAAGCTAAGCGATGAAAGAAGTTATTGCGATCGTACAAAAGTGCAAAAATTCTCTTGCTAATTATTTAAAGGCAGAATTGTTATTTTCAGGAACCAACGTAAATATGATCGCCTTTGGATTTATCTCCAAAGCGTGTTTAAAAGTAATATGATTATTCTTATTTAACTTATTATTGTGCATTTTTGCAAGGTATTATATTTCATAAGATAAGGAACAGAGTATATACCCTAATATTCTAACGAAATTTCTATACATCTAGTGTTTTTTTTTAAATCTTGATATTAGAATATAATTACGAAGGAGTCATTCATGTGACAACAATCTTGTTAATACTATCGTACCTTTTTATATATTATCGTAGATCTAGAAACTTGTCGATCACCCATGCTTCTGTCTTTAGTCTTTCTTAAATCGCTAGAAAACTTACTTTGCTTCTCCATATTGACTATTCTCGTTTATTTATTTTGCTTTAACAATAATTTAAATTTTCAAATTTAGTTATTAGAAATTTTATTACAATATTACTACTTACCTTTTAAAGGAGAATATAAAGGGTTCTAGGGAAGGATACATATGCATATACACGACAGTAATCGAAAAAATGGACAGTAATCGAAAAAATGAGACAGTAATCGAAAAAATGAAAGACGTTGTGATGGAAAGGGCAAACCCACTCATCAGACAGGCACTTGATAAGGAGAAGACAGTGGTAATCTCAGGCATAAGTGAATCCAAGGAGCCAACATGGCAGGGGAGACTTGAAGAAAATAAAGCTAGGGTTGTAGACCTGATAAGAAAGCTTGGAGTAGTATGTGGTCCTGAGGATATTGTAAACATACATCAACTAGGTAATTATTCGAGGGAAGGAAAGCCGAGACCAACAAAAGTAACCTTTGAGAGAGGGGAAACATGTAGGGAAATATTGTTGAGAAAAAAAAGTCTAAAAGACCTTCAAGAATGCAAAGAAGTGTTCATTAGACGATACAGAACACAGGAAGAGATGGGAAAGATTAAAAACTTGTTGCAAGAGGCAAGAAGGTTAAATGATGAAAGAAATGAAGAAGAGAAGAAAAATTTTCGTTACAGAGTACTTCCAGACAAAGGGGAGATAAAGAAGATAATGACAGAAGATCAGGGGATGGGGCCTCATTAAGATTGTTATACACAAATGCTGATGGATTAGCTGGTAAGGCAGTAGAATTAAAAGATAGGATTCACAACAGTAAGGCAGATATAGTAGCAATTACAGAGACTAAGTTGAGTGAGGACATAAACAGTGTCACAGTTTTTCCTAAGGGCTTCAGAATACTAAGGGTTGAAAGATCTGAGAGGACTGGTGGAGGGATAGCACTGCTCATAAGTGAGAGGATTCAAGTTGAAGAAATAAACTTGGCTATAGAAAGTGAGTTCAAGGAATTTCTTGTTGCTTGCATAAATACTGGGTCAGAGAGCATTATAATAACTGTTGTATACAACCCACCAAGGAACCAAAATAGGCTTGAAGTTTATGAGGAAAGTCATATAGGTACTATTGAAGTCATAAACTCAGTTGTTAACATGGCACGGGAAAAAAAATGTAGGATTTTGATTATGGGAGACTTTAATCATAAAGAGATAGATTGGATAAACCTTGACCCACACAGTGGTGAGGACTCATTCGGGGCAAGATTCCTGGATTGCGTACAAGGGAATTTCCTACACCAACATGTAATGGAACCAACAAGGGCCAGGGGTGGGGATGAGCCATCACTACTTGATCTAGTGTTCACAGATAATGTGTTGGATATTGAAAATATTGAGTATGAACCACCAATTGGAAAGAGTGACCACTGTGTGTTGTTGATGGAGTATATCATTGAAGATATTCTTCCTGAGAGTAGAGGCACTGAGGACATGAGGAGGAACTATCCGAAAGGAGATTACATCAAAATGAATGAGCTTTTTGCAGTTATTGACTGGAGAACCTTATTTTACAACAAATCTGTACAAGAAATGTATGACATCTTTTGTGAGAAATATGGGAAGATAGTAGATTGCTGCATACCTGTCACCAAAGTAGGTGTAATTCATGCCAGAGAGAAATGGTTCGATAATGGGTGTAAAAGAGCTAAGGAGTGGAGAGACAAATGCTGGAAAAGGTATAGGAGGAGAAAAAACATAAATGCCTGGCAAACCCACAAAAGAGCAAGAAATTACTACCTAAGTAAAAGGAGAGAGGCAGAGAGAGATTATGAGAGGGACATCACCAGGAAGGCTAAAGAAAATCCCAAGCTTTTCCACAGCTTTATCAGAGGAAAACTGAAGGTAAAAGAACAGGTTTTAAGGCTAAAGAGAGCGGATGGAAGCATCACTGAGACGGATGAAGAGATCTGCAAAGAATTGAACAAGGAGTTTCAGTCAGTATTTACAGTAGAAAATACCCCACCCCCTCAGATTGCAGTGATAGAAGCTCAAGGGCCGGTATTAGAGAACATCAACCTTACAGCCACAGAGGTATGCAAAGCGCTGATGGATTTAGATGTTCATAAAGCTACAGGTCCTGATGACATATCCCCTCATGTGCTTAAGAAATGCGCAAACACAATATCAGTGGCACTAAGTATCATATTTAAGGAGTCACTGGAGTCGGGGGAAATTCCAAGATGCTGGAAACAAGCAAATGTGATACCTATCTTCAAAAAGGGAAGGAGGGATACGGCTCTGAACTATAGACCAGTTTCCTTGACCAGCATAGTTTGCAAAGTTATGGAGAAACTACTAAGGAAACATATCTCTCTTCACTTGGAATCCTTCAACTTTTTGTCAGTGAGGCAACATGGCTTCAGAGAAGGTAGATCAACAGTAACAAACTTATTAGAATTTTATGATGAGGTAAGCCAAATCTTACAGGAAAGAGAGGGCTGGGCAGATTGCATATTCCTAGACTTCCAGAAAGCGTTTGACACTGTTCCACATGGGAGACTTATTAGGAAGCTGCACTCAATGGCTAGAATAGGTGGAAATGTTTTGGAATGGATAAAAACTTACTTAGAAGGAAGGGAACAGAGGGTTAGAGTAAGACACTCAGTGTCTGAATGGAGAAGAGTTAGTAGTGGAGTTCCACAGGGTTCAGTTTTAGGGCCACTTTTGTTCCTTGTATATGTAAATGACCTACCAGAGTCTGTAAATTCATTCATGAATATGTTTGCAGATGATGCAAAGATTGTGAAGAAAGTAAAAAACGAGAACAATGGTAGAGAACTTCAGGAGGATCTAAATAATCTGCATGAGTGGTCAGAAAAGTGGCTAATGAAATTCAATACTTCAAAATGTAAGGTAATGAGAATGGGTACAAGTGCAAGAAGGCCCAAGTTTGACTACTCGGTGGCTGGAGTACAACTTCAAGAGACAGAAAATGAGAGAGATCTAGGAGTAAACATACTGGCAGATTTGTCTCCAGAAATACATATAAATGGTATAGTAAGGGCAGCATATGCATTCTTATCAAATGTAAGGGTAGCCTTCAGGCACATGGACAAGGAAATGTTCAGAAATATTTATGTAACCTATGTGAGGCCAAAACTCGAATATGCAGCCCCCTTTTGGAATCCGCACTTGAAAAAGCACATAGCTAAGCTTGAAAAAGTTCAAAGACATGCCACAAAACTGGTGCCAGAAATACGCAATCTCAGTTATGATGAGAGGCTGAGGGAATTAGACTTACCATCACTCGAAGCTAGAAGAGTAAGGGGGGATATGGTGACAGTCTTTAAATTCCTTCATGGTTATGATAGAGTGGATAGGGATCGATATTTCGATATGGCTGGCTCTAGAACTAGAGGTCATAGTTTGAAGCTTGGTAAGAAAACTTCTTTGCAGGATGTAAGGAAATACTTTTTCAGTGTAAGAGTAGTTGATAATTGGAATTGGGTAAGCGAGGAGGTAGTTAATGCTATCTCAATCCATAGTTTTAAGGACAGGTATGATAAGTATCACTAAGTCTAAAATGGAACCGATCAGGAGACGGGAAGATACGAACTTTGGGCTCTTTCCCGTAAACACAATTAGGTAATCACAATTAGGTAATCACACATGCTCCATTCCCCCTTGCAAGGGGGGTGGCCGAGCCAAGAAACTCGCATTCACAACGATCCACAAGGAGAGGGACATCACCAGGAAGGCTAAAGAAAATCCCAAGCTTTTCCACAGCTTTATCAGAGGAAAACTGAAGGTAAAAGAACAGGTATTAAGGCTAAAGAGAGCGGATGAAAGCATCACTGAGACGGATGAAGAGATCTGCAAAGAATTGAACAAGGAGTTTCAGTCAGTATTTACAGTAGAAAATACCCCACCCCCTCAGATTGCAGTGATAGAAGCTCAAGGGCCGGTATTAGAGAACATCAACCTCACAGCCACAGAGGTATGCAAAGCGCTGATGGATTTAGATGTTCATAAAGCTACAGGTCCTGATGACATATCCCCTCATGTGCTTAAAAAATGCACAAACTCAATATCAGTGGCACTAAGTATCATATTTAAAAAGTCACTGGAGTCAGGGGAGATTCCAAGATGCTGGAAACCAGCAAATGTGATACCTATCTTCAAAAAGGGAAGGAGGGATACGGCTCTGAACTACAGACCTGTTTCCTTGACCAGCATAGTTTGCAAAGTTATGGAGAAACTACTACGGAAACATATCTCTCTTCACTTGGAATCCTTCAACTTTTTGTCAGTGAGGCAACATGGCTTCAGAGAAGGTAGATCAACAGTAACAAACTTATTAGAATTTTATGATGAGGTAAGCCAAATCTTACAGGAAAGAGAGGGCTGGGCAGATTGCATATTCCTAGACTTCCAGAAAGCGTTTGACACTGTTCCACATGGGAGACTTATTAGGAAGCTGCAATCAATGGCTAGAATAGGTGGAAATGTTTTGGAATGGATAAAAACTTACTTAGAAGGAAGGGAACAGAGGGTTAGAGTAAGGCACTCAGTGTCTGAATGGAGAAGAGTTAGTAGTGGAGTTCCACAGGGTTCAGTTTTAGGGCCACTTTTGTTCCTTGTATATGTAAATGACCTACCAGAGTCTGTAAATTCATTCATGAATATGTTTGCAGATGATGCAAAGATTGTGAAGAAAGTAAAAAACGAGAACAATGGTAGAGAACTTCAGGAGGATCTAAATAATCTGCATGAGTGGTCAGAAAAGTGGCTAATGAAATTCAATACTTCAAAATGTAAGGTAATGAGAATGGGTACAAGTGCAAGAAGGCCCAAGCTTGACTACTCGGTGGCTGGAGTACAACTTCAAGAGACAGAAAATGAGAGAGATCTAGGAGTAAACATACTGGCAGATTTGTCTCCAGAAATACATATAAATGGCATAGTAAGGGCAGCATATGCATTCTTATCAAATGTAAGGGTAGACTTCAGGCACATGGACAAGGAAATGTTCAGAAATATTTATGTAACCTATGTGAGGCCAAAACTCGAATATGCAGCCCCCTTTTGGAATCCGCACTTGAAAAAGCACATAGCTAAGCTTGAAAAAGTTCAAAGACATGCCACGAAACTGGTGCCAGAAATACGCAATCTCAGTTATGATGAGAGGCTGAGGGAATTAGACTTACCATTACTCGAAGCTAGAAGAGTGATGGGGGGATATGGTGACAATCTTTAAATTCCTTCATGGTTATGATAGAGTGGATAGGGATCGATATTTTGATATGGCTGGCTCTAGAACTAGAGGTCATAGTTTGAAGCTTCGTATGAAAACTTCTTTGCAGGATGTAAGGAAATACTTTTTCAGTGTAAGAGTAGTTGATAATTGGAATTGGGTAAACGAGGAGGTAGTTAATGCTATCTCAATCCATAGTTTTAAGGACAGGTATGATAAGTATCACTAAGTATAAAATGGAACCGATCAGGAGACGGGAAGATACGAGCTTTGGGCTCTTTCCCGTAAACACAATTAGGTAATCACAATTAGGTAATCACATTCAACTTGTTCCTTTCATTCTCTCTTGCATTCCAAGTCTCTGCTTCATACAATGCTATCTGCACAATCACACATTCGTATATCCTTCTTTTTGCATTCATTCCCAAATATCTATTTCTCATTACACTTTTTAACCCACCTTGACATTTACTAGCTTCCCTCACTCTGTGATTTACCTCTACATCCACTCGTAAACTCCTTGATACATGCAACCCCAGCTACTTAAAACTCTCAACTTCTTCGAGCAAGTCTCATTTCACTTCTACATTCAGTCGCCAACGTTAACGCTCCTCGTGTATCTCATGACTTTACTTTTACCAAAATTCACCCTCAACTTCCTTTTTTCACACAGTAATAAAATCAGTCACCAAATTATTAAATTCATTTTCAGTATCAGCCACCAGAACAGTATCATCCGCAAATAGCAACTGACTCAATTTCCACAACCTTCCATCCTCACCCACTAGTCTCAAGTCTCTGTCTAATACTCTTTCATTTACTTCCCTTACCACTCCATCCATATACACATTAAATAACCATGGCAATATTACACAACCTTGACGTAACCCAACATTCACCTCAAACCAATCACTCATACCATTCCCAACTCTCATATATGCTCTACTATTCATGTAAAAACTCTTCACAGCATTCAACAAACTTCCACTTATAACAAACAGTCGCAACACCCTCCACAACCCCTCTCTATCTACCATGTCATACTCATTCTATAAATCCATAAAGGTCCAAAAAGTTTCTTTACCCCTCTCCAAGAATTTCTCACACACCTATCTTATTGTAAACACCTGGTCCACACATCCTCTTCCTCTCCTGAACCCACACTGTTCTTCCCCAATCAATCTCTCAGTACCTTTCCTAATTTTCTCGATTAACACTCTTCCCTATACCTTGCCAACTACACTCAACAAACTAATTCCCCTAAAAGTACTACACTCATACTTATCTCCCTTCCCTTTGTAAAGTGGAACTACACATGCACTCCTCCAATCAACTGGGACCATCCCTTTCCTGGAATATACATTCAACAACCTAACCATCCATTCTACGAATGCCTCCCCACCTTTTAACAAGTAATTAGCATGACACCCATCTATCCCTGGTGCTTTACCTGTTAAAAAAAAAGTATTATACCTTCCTCACCCTGTACTTTGATACTATCCAAGTACAGGCTGAGGAAGGTATGGTGTTTATGGTTGAGGAGTGGTCCTATCGCACAATCAGTAGCTAAGCAGATTCATATCTAGTACTTCAGTCGCTCTTGTGTACATCTACCATACACAAAAACGTATAGTATTTTTTTTTTAATGTAAGAGTAGTTGATAATTGGAATTCGCTAAGCGAGGAGGTAGTTAATGCTAACTCAATCCATAATTTTAAGGGCAAGTATGATAAGTATCACTAAGTACAAAATGGAAACGACCAGGAGACGGGAAGTTACGAGCTTGGGGCTTTTCTGTAAGCACAATTAGGTGATTATAATTAGGCAATTACTCAGCGAAAGGCTCGACGAGGGAGGGGGACAGAGGAGTGACTGACGAGATTTTATTAGCATAGGCGTTCAAAGAGATATAAAGGTAGTATTAGAGGGAAACAATCAGCTAGAGAATATACTTCATACCCAAGACATCCAATTCTCTCTCTCTCTCTCTCTCTCTCTCTCTCTCTCTCTCTCTCTCTCTCTCCTCTCTCTCTCTCTCTCTCTCTCGTGATTTTTTTTACCATTCATATCATGGTTATAATATTAATCATCATGGAGATTAGAAATGACTGGTATTTAGGATTTTTTTTTTTTTATTAATTCCTATAATGTCCTTCTGGGACAGAAAGGAAATGGTGGTTATCCAAATATTGAATTCAGAGGTCACTAAGGTCAATTTTGTTGTGTTCAATATAGGAGTGTACTTGATGGGGCATTTAATTTGAGTTTGTGTAGACATATTTCATCTTGTTAGAGTAGAGTAGAAGATCTCGCACTGTATCTTCTGCCATGTCAGGGGGGTAAGGGGTTGCCATTATTTCCAAGCATTTTAGAGTTGAGGTCATCCCTCAACCTTTTTCTTTCCCTGTTTTTGTGACGTTGATTCGTGTCTGTATTTTTTTTTTCTTTCTGGATTTAATTCAGGTTTCATGTAAGTATGTTCTTGGTTTATTAGGGATAACTCAGTGATGGTCTTCTTTGGAACTGCCCCTTCGGGAGACTAGGGGAATCTTTTCCTGCTCTCTTGAAGGTCCTGTACATCTTCCATGTCGGCAACTCCTTCAGCTGTTGTAGCTACTGGGTCATTAGAAGGGAACGGTGGGCAGTGACAAGAGATTGGGTTAATCTTCAGACGAGGGTCTTCTGGCACATTTTTAGGTGGTTTAATAGCTGGTAAGCTGCTAGATTTCAATAATTCTCTGTTTAAATGTATCAGAGTGCGAGGAGCTCTTGATTTGGTCAAATACCATGGCACTAATTACGATGGTGGTCATCTCTTCAGGTTTCATGGGATACGGTAGTAGGTCATTTTGGCATAATGGTAGATTTAGTAAGAGTAGTTCCTACTGCTTCAGAGTAGGAGAGCGTAGGTTCCTTTTTGGGCCTTCCTTTTTTCAGCCAATTTCTCCTTTCTTATATTTTTTTCTTCACGGGGCACCCAGCAGCTAGCGTAGAGTGGTTCCCTGAACACTGGATGCATTCCTTGGTTTTTGTCTAGCATTTGTTGTCATTCCACCTGTGACCAAGTTCAAAGCAAGCTGAACAAATGTTGATATCACTAGAGCAATCCCTAGTGACATGGTCTAAGCTGTTGCACTTTACAGAATTGTCAATGTTGATGTAGATCTCATCTTCAGCATCTCTAGGGTTGATGTCTGTGTTAAAGAAGAGAATCCCCTTATCTTTGATCTTTGTTGCCATGCTGATGACTGATTCTACTTTGATATTCTCATACTCTTTCGACTTGGGTATGATGTTGGCTTTGCATTCACTGGTGGTGAATTTTTCCAGATACTCATCACCCAGGACCAAGACAAATCCATTCTGGTTAGGGATTACTTTGTAGACGATAATATTGCCTTCATTGAGGCAGATAGCAGGTAAGAGAGGGATTAGGTCATTAGTATGTATGATGATAGAAGTACGTTAACAAAACGAATTTACATTACTTTTCGTTGTTAATGTATATGAATGGAAAAGTCTAAAGATTTAAAATCCAAAACTATCGAGGAAATGGTGTACGGAATAATAAACGTAGTAATAGAAGCAAAGACGTGTAAAGAAAGCCAAAGTGATAGAGAGGGAGGGAAGGTATGAGAGATAAGGAAGGGAAAGGAAGAACTTGTGGACAACGACGGATTTCACTAGCATGGGGGCCGCATTTTCACTCCTATAGACACCGTCTCAACACAGCTGTCAGGATATGCGTAACTGTACACCTTCTCGCACTGACGGCTTTAAGTGAACTGACTTCAGACACTGATACAGATATGAATACAAAGCGTCGAGTGAACTTTCTTAGCCCTATGCAGGATGTCGACACTAAAGAGCTTAGTACATCTATTTTCTCAGTATATTTGCTATAGGAATGGTTCACTGTTTGAAATAACCAATTGTCATATTGTGTATCATTATTAAGATTGTCAATATTATTGCAATTTTCATTGTCATTATTGCTTGCTTTGAAGAACAAATATTAATTTTCTTTTTTTTGTTTAGTTGTGGGGCGGGCTTGTTAGCTTGCTAACAAGCTCCATTTGATCTAATTGCCTATTATGTCAATAATTATTTTGAATTTGAATTTGACCCTAGAGAGGGGGGGAATAGGATGGGAAGGATTGGGAGGGAAAGCACGAAAATAAAATAGAGAAAGAGACATAAGAGAGGGGCAGACCCTCGTGCTAATCCTCAGAAATACATATAGCTTTTTTTTTTTTTTTTTTCTTGCATTAATATTTGAGGGAATAACTTTCCGAGAGATCTTTGATAGAGAGATATAATTTAGCATATATCATAATAGAAAATGAAAATGTAATTTTTCCCATATATATATATATATATATATATATATATATATATATATATATATATATATATATATATATATATATATATATATATATATATATATGGAAGGAAAAGCCCATTAAATAAAACAACGAATATATATATATATATATATATATATATATATATATATATATATATATATATATATATATTATATATATATATATATAAAGTACTTATTAATTTCATGACCTAAGCTGGTCACCTTCTCAAAGTACAATGGCAAGAGATACAACTAGCAAAACAGAAGAAAACTTGAAAAGGAGACAAAAGAGCCGCCCCCAGGAGACTTAAATTTGGGATTAGGTCATAAAATTAATAAGTACTTTATATATATATATATATATATATATATATATATATATATATATATATATATATATATATATATATATATATATGTATATATATATATGTATATATATATATATATATATATATATATATATATATATATATATATATATATATATATATATATATATATATATATATATATATATATATATATATATATATATATATATATATATATTCGTTGTTTTATTTAATGGGCTTTTCCTTCCATTTTAGACTGTATTTTAACAGTTCAGTGTTATTAATATATATATATATATATATATATATATATATATATATATATATATATATATATATATATATATATATATAGAAAAGATCTCAATTATTTCATGATTGGGATTTCAAATGTAGGAATGGCAAATAGATCAGCAAGCGACTAGAAACCTTTGATAAGAGAAAATAAATGAGCATATTTTGTTAATGGATAATTAGCTTGATTGTTTTTCTTTTATTTCCGGTATATATATGTATAAATGGTTTTATCGATTTCGATATTTTATGGAATATAAGGATTTCTTGACTTGTATTGTTTACCAGGGCTAGAGAAGTCATAATACCACGCGAGGAAAATAAGTACACTCGTTCATTAAGTAGAATGGTTAATCATTTATATATATATATATATATATATATATATATATATATATATATATATATATATATATATATATATATATATATATATATATATATATATATATATGGTGCAGTGAATATAAACTTATATATATATATATATATATATATATATATATATATATATATATATATATATATATATATATATATATATATATATATATATATATATATAGATATATATATATATATATATATATATATATATATATATATATATATATATATATATATACATATATATATATATATATATATATATATATATATATATATATATATATATATATATATATATATATATATATATATATATATATATATATATATATGTGTGTGTGTGTGTGTGTGTGTGTGTGTATATATGTATATATATGTATATGTGATTACCTAATTGATTACCTAATTGTGTTTACGGGAAAGAGCCCAAAGCTCGTATCTTCCCGTCTCCTGATCGGTTCCATTTTTAGACTTAGTGATACTTATCATACCTGTCCTTAAAACTATGGATTGAGATAGCATTAACTACCTCCTCGCTTAGCGAATTCCAATTATCAACTACTCTTACACTGAAAAAGTATTTCCTTACATCCTGCAAACAAGTTTTCTTCCGAAGCTTCAAACTATGACCTCTAGTTCTAGAGCCAGCCATATCGAAATATCGATCCCTATCCACTCTATCATAACCATGAAGGAATTTAAAGACTGTCACCATATCCCCCCTTACTCTTCTAGCTTCGAGTGATGGCAAGTCTAATTCCCTCAGCCTCTCATCATAACCGAGATTGCGTATTTCTGGCACCAGTTTCGTGGCATGTCTTTGAACTTTTTCAAGCTTAGCTATGTGCTTTTTCAAGTGCGGATTCCAAAAGGGGGCTGCATATTCGAGTTTTGGCCTCACATAGGTTACATAAATATTTCTGAACATTTCCTTGTCCATGTGCCTGAAGGCTACCCTTACGTTTGATAAGAATGCATATGCTGCCCTTACTATGCCATTTATATGTATTTCTGGAGACAAATCTGCCAGTATGTTTACTCCTAGATCTCTCTCATTTTCTGTCTCTTGAAGTTGTACTCCAGCCACCGAGTAGTCAAGCTTGGGCCTTCTTGCACTTGTACCCATTCTCATTACCTTACATTTTGAGGTATTGAATTTCATTAGCCACTTTTCTGACCACTCATGCAGATTATTTAGATCCTCCTGAAGTTCTCTACCATTGTTCTCGTTTTTTACTTTCTTCACAATCTTTGCATCACCTGCAAACATATTCATGAATGAATTTACAGACTCTGGTAGGTCATTTACATATACAAGGAACAAAAGTGGCCCTAAAACTGAACCCTGTGGAACTCCACTACTAACTCTTCTCCATTCAGACACTGAGTGTCTTACTCTAACCCTCTGTTCCCTTCCTTCTAAGTAAGTTTTTATCCATTCCAAGACATTTCCACCTATTCTAGCCATTGATTGCAGCTTCCTAATAAGTCTCCCATGTGGAACAGTGTCAAACGCTTTCTGGAAGTCTAGGAATATGCAATCTGCCCAGCCCTCTCTTTCCTGTAAGATTTGGCTTACCTCATCATAAAATTCTAATAAGTTTGTTACTGTTGATCTTCCTTCTCTGGAGCCATGTTGCCTCACTGACAAAAAGTTGAAGGATTCCAAGTGAAGAGAGATATGTTTCCTTAGTAGTTTCTCCATAACTTTGCAAACTATGCTGGTCAAGGAAACTGGTCTATAGTTCAGAGCCGTATCCCTCCTTCCCTTTTTGAAGATAGGTATCACATTTGCTTGTTTCCAGCATCTTGGAATCTCCCCTGACTCCAGTGACTCCTTAAATATGATACTTAGTGCCACTGATATTGTGTTTGCGCATTTTTTAAGCACATGAGGGGATATGTCATCAGGACCTGTAGCTTTATGAACATCTAAATCCATCAGCGCTTTGCATACCTCTGTGGCTGTAAGGTTGATGTTCTCTAGTACCGGCCCTTGAGCTTATATCACTGCAATCTGAGGGGGTGGGGTATTTTCTACTGTAAATACTGACTGAAACTCCTTGTTCAATTCTTTGCAGATCTCTTCGTCCGTCTCAGTGATGCTTCCATCCTCTCTCTTTAGCCTTAAAACCTGTTCTTTTACCTTCAGTTTTCCTCTGATAAAGCTGTGGAAAAGCTTGGGATTTTCTTTAGCCTTCCTGGTGATGTCCCTCTCATAATCTCTCTCTGCCTCTCTCCTTTTACTTAGGTAGTCATTTCTTGCTCTTTTGTAGGTTTGCCAGGCATTTATGTTTTTTCTCCTCCTATACCTTTTCCAGGATTTGTCTCTCCACTCCTTAGCTCTTTTACACCCATTATCGAACCATTTCTCTCTGGCATGAATTACACCTACTTTGGTGACAGGTATGCAGCAATCTACTATCTTCCCATATTTCTCACAAAAGATGTCATACATTTCTTGTACAGATTTGTTGTAAAATAAAGTTCTCCAGTCAATAACTGCAAAAAGCTCATTCATTTTGATGTAATCTCCTTTCGGATAGTTCCTCCTCATGTCCTCAGTGCCTCTACTCTCAGGAAGAATGTCTTCAATGATATACTCCATCAACAACACACAGTGGTCACTCTTTCCAATTGGTGGTTCATACTCAATATTTTCAATATCCAACACATTATCTGTGAACACCAGATCAAGTAGTGATGGCTCATCCCCACCCCTGGCTCTTGTTGGTTCCATTACATGTTGGTGTAGGAAATTCCCTTGTACGCAATCTAGGAATCTTGCCCCAAATGAGTCCTCACCACTGTGTGGGTCAAGATTTATCCAATCTATCTCTTTATGATTAAAGTCTCCCATAATCAAAATCCTACATTTTTTCTCCCGCGCCATGTTAACAACTGAGTTTATGACTTCAATCGTACCTATATGACTTTCCTCATAAATTTCAAGCCTATTTTGGTTCCTTGGTGGGTTGTATACAACAGTTATTATAATGCTCTCTGACCCAGTATTTATGCGAGCAACAAGAAATTCCCTGAACTCACTTTCTATAGCCAAGTTTATTTCTTCAACTTGAATCCTCTCACTTATGAGCAGTGCTATCCCTCTACCAGTCCTCTCAGATCTTTCGACCCTTAGTATTCTGAAGCCCTTAGGAAAAACTGTGACACTGTTTATGTCCTCACTCAACTTAGTCTCTGTAATTGCTACTATATCTGCCTTACTGTTGTGAATCCTATCTTTTAATTCTACTGCCTTACCAGCTAATCCATCAGCATTTGTATGTGTATATATATGTTTATGTGTATATATATATATATATATATATATATATATATATATATATATATATATATATATATATATATATGTATATATATATATATATATATATATATATATATATATATATATATATATATATATATATATATATATATATATATATATATATATATATATATATATATATATATATATATATATATATATATATATATCCTGTGCCCTGTGGAGCGGGCACAATATCAAAGAATAGCCTCACCGTATTCCTTGCGTGTCGTAAAAGGCGACTAAAAGTGGACGGGGCGGGGGGACTAGGAATCCCCCCTTGTACCAACCTCCTGTGAGACGTCAAAGAAGAGGGGGAGTAGAGGGGAGAATAACTTCTCCCCAAACTGTTTTCCTTTTTTGATGTCGGCTACCCCCCAATTAAAGGGGGAAACAGCCAAGGTATATGTGTGTATATATATATATATATATATATATATATATATATATATATATATATATATATATATATATATATATATATATATATATATATATATATATATATATATATATATATATATATATATATATATATATTATATATATATATATATATATATATATATATATATATATATATATATATATATATATATATATATATATATACAGTAGATTTTGTATAATATATACGTTAATACACCCTGTAATTTCTCATATAACGTACTCTTCACGATTCCATGATAGATATAATAATTGTTAGTGAGGAAAAAAAATAGGAAAAAAAAGTCACATGGGGCGTTACGAGCATCGGCTTCTTCCCGTATACACACAATTAGTGACAATTCGGCAAATACATTATTATTTTCTTTGAATGTGCCTTTAATATGTTTTTTTTTTCGTTTTTATCCATTAGTTTATTCAAACAAAAACGTTGTTTTCTTCTTCATATAATTAATATGGCTAGAGAGAGAGAGAGAGAGAGAGAGAGAGAGAGAGAGAGAGAGAGAGAGAGAGAGAGAGAGAGAGAGAGAGAGAGAGAGAGAGAGAGAGAGACTGAATTTGTGTATATATATGTAAGAGAGAAAAACTGTAAGTAAACATAACGAATACAAGGAGAAAGGAAAAAGACCAAAGTAAGAGAGAGAGAGAGAGAGAGAGAGAGAGAGAGAGAGAGAGAGAGAGAGAGAGAGAGAGAGAGAGAGAGAGAGAGAGAGAGAGAGAGGAAACAATATGCAATAGATTATTGCTATGAAATTTGAGGGAGAGAAGAAAAACAGGTACATTAATCTTAAAGGTGGAGAGACTGCTTTGAAAACTTTAGTGATAATAATAAATAAAATAAACAAAATGCATGACCTCAGGTGGTGGTAAAGACTAGTTAAAAACAAATACCCCGTACAAGTAAATAAAGTAATACAAATAAATAAGCTTTAGTCTTAAGGGGGGTTTACACGGTCAAACGGTTCGTCGAACGCGGTTCGACAGACAAGTGTTTGAAGTGATGTTCGAACGTGTGGACGGGGTATTTGGTTGTCGAATACGTTCGACAACCAAATACCCCGTTCACACGTTCGAACATCACTTCAAACACTTGTCTGTCGAACTGTTTGACCGTGTAAACCTCCCTTTATACATATACAGTGGCTGTAATCCCTTTCGTAAGATGGTGGCCGAGTTAAAGCATATTCACGCACCAGATTTAATCCATCCCAATCACTCCGGGATGTAGGGTCAACATAATCCTCCCTCCGCCACATTACTTGGGCCATTCACAGAGTAAAGTGGTAAGGTCTTCTGTAGTGGGACCTGACAGCTATGGACGATATTAACACAATAAAAAATAAATCGGAAAATTACACAGTCGATGATGGACTTAAACTTCAGAATACCCACATTTAATTGCACCAATTAAACGGAAAAATGAAATTGTCAGGATACTTCATGGTGTTTAAGGCAACTGTTAGCCTGAGAAATTTTAGTTTAATGAACTTTTTCTCTCCCTTCAGTTCCATAAACAAAAGTAGAATATTGATAATTAACTTGTTTTCTCAATCCGGCTTCCCAACTCTCAAATTACAGAATTCTTCGGTCTTCCCAATACAAAGAGAAATTACAATATGAATTTACTAGAATAGGCACAAGGGTGACCTTATCTTTTTCGATTTTATATAAAAAAAAGATAACAAAATAGAAAGTAGAGGATAGAAAAATAAGAAAAACTAAAATGTGAAAAAAAATTTAAATGGAGACTCCGGCAAAACTGTCTAGATACTAGTGTTATTTATCATAAATAAAGAATTTATGATATACCATTAGAGTAATTTTGAAGATAAAATATATATTTGAAATGGAAATAAATTATTCGTGAAGTATAAAAATATATTACGTTTAAATTAATATTTTAATGACGCATCCCAAATAACAAATTGTAAGAAATTATGATAATATCTTGGAGTATATAATATTTCGTATTTGAGATAAAAGAATACAGACAGAGAAATACGTAAAAAAATATATAATAAATATAAGTAAATATTTTAGGCCCGCATCCTCTCTCAGTCACAGAAGGAAAACAAAGATGTCTGCCGTCGCACCACCGATGGTTGCACATGTTTGTGAAACAACTGGGTGCACTGCCGAAGCCAAGTTACAATGTCCGACGTGTATCAAGCTTGGAATACAGGGTTCGTTCTTTTGCTCACAGGTAAGTTACAGTGATAATAGTGGGGTAAGTGTCGTTTTTATATAACCCCATTGTTCTGTAATGATGATATTTTCAGTACTAGTCAGTAACGAAGGCTGTTTTCTTGAACACCTCTAAAAAACACAACTAGCTTACATCAACGAAAGACCATTACTAACCCTTATTCTCAAAGAACAACCTTAGGCGTGAATGGTATTCAATTCAAACAGACCCCATTGTACATTGGTCATGGCGGCAAACTAAATTTTGTATGAGAGTTAAGAGGTAATTTAAAAAAAAAATGACAACTATCCATGCTCATGCTATAAACTTGCTACTGTAATTGTGTTGATTTTTTTGGGTTACGATTCCTTTTATGCACCCCTCCATAACTTATTTATACCGTGCGTAATGTAATAGTTATTGTGACATATGTATCTTAAACTCACGTCACCCACTTCTGAAAAACTGTTACCTTGGTAAATATCAATCAAAATGGTTAATGTTTGATTATTAGATATAAGCTAACCAACGCTAGACCGTTATTTACCCGAGAGACACCACCAATTCTCATGTCAGCCACGCTACTGTATTAACCCCGAAACTTACCCCGTTAAGGTATGTAAATAACTAACTTGACATAAGTTAGTTAGGTATATACTTCAATAGTTTAAATATTTGTGTTTTACAGCAGCTTACTTGAGAATTGGTAGTCTCTCGCTTATCTCCAGTACACAACAGCCTCCATCTGGGTCTGCTTATTTTTAATAATCAATCATAATTATATTTCCGTGTTTTTTACCACAACAAAAGGTTGCCAGGAATAGTTGACGATTTATAGAGATATATGTCAAAGAATTACTATTAAATGAAGTACTGTATAAATACGAGTTATGGAGTGGTACATAAAACGATTCTTAATCGTTTTGAGTTGAATTTCATCAGTAATAGCTAAAGCTAGAGTAAAATTTTACACTAAATAATGATAATAATAAACCTTTATTTCCTTTATACAATGGGTATTCGTCAGCCGGGGCAAGGCCCCCCCCCACTATGGCTGCCCAGCCACAGCAGTACCCTGCCAGTAAACAGCTTAAACTCTCGGTCTTGGATGGGAACGGATCTCTCGACCTTGTGAATGCGAAGCCATCCCGTGACCTCTGTACTAAAAAAAATTTAGCCTATCACTGTAATGAACTGTTTCTTAACGGCTACAGACAATCAAATAAAGTATTTTGAGTTATAAAGTATATTAACTAACTGATGATTTGCCTGTATGTGCTAACTTTTTATAACATTTCCTTGTTTTCCTTGGTTGTAGCTCTATGTCTTATCTCATTTGTTTTTATTATATTGTGCATATGTACTTTGGTGCTATTTTTCCTAAAATATTAGATACTGAATAATAGATAATAGTTTTTTTTTTTTTTAATGAGTATGTGTCCACTACTGCCACCTTCCCGTTGCAGTAGTGATTGTTTCCTGTATAGTGATAAGCTAGACTGAAGGTATTTTTTTTTTTTTTCCTTAGCCCCCTGCAATGAATAAATTTCTCTCCAGTCATTGCCACAGCTAATCTCTTCACTATTTTGTGTCTTGTACCCTTCACCTCTCATAAACAAAAACTATTCCTTTCTTACTCTGCCTCCCTCAGTACTGTAACAATCTGTTTTGTGTAATCAAATAGTTTACCAGATTCAAATTTATTCTCACATATACCAAAGCCACTCATTTTCACATATGCATCAATGAGGCAGAAAGACATTCTTGCCATCCTGATCTCTTGGTTCTCTTTCAACAAGAAAACATTAATTATGCAGGAAGTAGACTTAGCGATAGAGGGATTCAGTCTCTTGCTCCGTTACTGTTTTAAGTTGCCTCCTTCAAGGTGTAAGTCATCCAAGCACTTAATTCATAGCCTTACCAACAGAGATAATGCCATCATGTAAAATGATAGCACCAATACCATTTTTAGTGTTTGCCATCATGTTTCACCTTACATCAGAATGTGTTAAATGACATCGTATTATATTTTTCATTTAAATAAGACTTTTCAATTTTTGTATTATTTTTGCTGTTTAATCTTTATATATTAGAATTAATATTTGCTAAATTTTGCTCTCATTTATTTCAGAGTTGCTTCAAAGGATCTTGGGAATCACATAAGCTCCTTCATAAGAAGACTAGTAAGAGCATTTTGTTATTCTAATACAGTATGTTATCAATGTGATGTATCACACAAGATCCTCGTATCAGGTCAATAAACCAATATCACAATCTCATTTAATAAAGCAATTTTTATATTGTAAAAATCTCTCATAATTAACTTTATTTTGCATTTTAGAAAGAACTTTCTTTAAAAGTATTTATAGTATGTACAGTACTTGGAAATTAGACCATTATTGTATTTTAATTTACCAATATAGCCTGTTATGTTACTTTACTTTTTTTATGTTGCTTTGTGTTGATGATTTAAATGAGATTGAATTATTATATTTGGTTCTTAATTAAATATGCTTTTTTTTTTCCAGGGGCATCTGATTCGCCTTCACAGTACAACCCATGGCCATTTTATATGTTTACGGGTAACTCGCATTATTGTGTATGCAGTTAGATGATTGTTATTGTAGTAATTCAGTGATAACATAACTTAGATAACAATAATTGATAATAAATATCTATTAATCAACGAGATATGTTGTGAATAATTGCATATCCATAATTTTTTCACAAAGCTATTTCCATTTGTATATTAAAGTGAACTTTCAAGGAATCTGATTAAATAAAAGTGGTTTTAATCTTCATTATGTTACCTTGCCAGGTAGTTTACGACCTTATCCTAAGACAGTCAAAAGAGAAGTTCCACGTAGTATAGGTCGACCAGATTATGCAGATGACCCTCACGGTTTTCCTCACTCTGAACAAAAATTGAGAGGGTCCACTAACATTAAGTGCCTTTCAGATGAAGAGATTGAGGAGATGAGAGTGGCTTGTAAGGTAAGGCCTCTTTGTGCATCTTTCAGTGATTGTGCTGATGAGTGTGCAGTACTTCTTTTTCATTAATGATACTTTTCCCCATGCTTTATGTATATTTCTCGTGAATATTTAATAGTGTACCACATAATGAAAGGAAATATGAAAATTATTTTTCCTACATCACTCATGCTCTACTTATTTGCTCACAGTAGTTAATTTTTCCCATGTAATGGCAACTTACATAACCTGATCTCAGGCTGTCATGGTGTTTTTCGTCCCTTCTTGTGACCTTTGTATTTTTTGAATTACTGAAACTTGTGCCTATGTTTCCTTTTCCCTGTCACGTCTCCCTAATAGTCAAATTAAAGAGGAATTACCAGCACTCCACTTCCCTGATAGTTGTTTGCAATGACAGGCAGTACATATGAGGGTTTTATTCCTTCTCTCTGATACCAGTCATAGCTGCAGCCAATAATTAATGTGATGATTGTGGTAGGGATAATGCATGAATTATGAAGTCCATAAAAAAAAAATATTTATATATATATATATATATAATATATATATATATATATATATATATATATATATATATATATATATATATATATATATATATATATATATATATATATATATATATATATACAGGTATACCTCGGCCTAAGTCGTTTCGAGTTAAGACGTTCTCGAATATACGTCGGTTTTCAAAAAAATATATGGAAAAATAAAAATAAAGTCTACGTCATTATAATCAACTTTACGTCTGTCCGCCACAAATAATGGAATCATAATATCACTAGAAAACCATTAAAAGCACATGAAATCATGTTACTGTACAATAAATAAAAACAAAAGCACGTAAAATCATGTTATTGTACAATAAATAAGAATAAAAGCATATAAAATCTTATTAAAATACGTACAGTAGTTCCAATATCTACCGTTAGGCGTCGTCACTCGTCATTCCCGCGAAACCACTATTGTTTTGAATTGATTAGTTTATGCACGGTATACGTCTGTTTATCGGCTACTCTCATTCTCATTCATTTGTGACCTTATATTTTGTCCCCATGGCACCTAAGAAAATTCTTTGTGCAAGTGCTAAGCGTCATGCTATAGTGCTGGACGATAAACTGGCTATGATCGGATATTATGAAGAAAATTTAAAAACAGCATTAAGAACAAACAGCAAAGTTATTTTTAATATAATATTGTCAGGGAAATAGCGTGTGAGGGTGCATCAGCTGATACGGAAGTAGCAAACCAGGCTGCCAGGTGCAGGGAAATTTCCTTGATTTAGGGAAATTCAGGTGGATACAGGGAAACAGGGAAGAAACTTGAAAATTCACTAAAATATAGGGAAAATTCAGAAAAGCAAGAGGGAAATTCTGAAGAACTAGCTGTTATTATTCTAATTCTTTTTATTTTTACTCTGTGGTAACTTAGATGAAGAAATTGAAAAATATTGGATGCAGAGAGT
>JAXCGZ010010220.1:37500-41212 GCA_037179515.1 Halocaridina rubra | reverse complement strand
TATATATATATATGTGTGTGTGTGTGTGATTACCTAATTGTGATTACCTAATTGTGTTTACGGGAAAGAGCCCAAAGCTCGTATCTTCCCGTCTCCTGATCGGTTCCATTTTTAGACTTAGTGATACTTATCATACCTGTCCTTAAAACTATGGATTGAGGTAGCATTAACTACCTCCTCGCTTAGCGAATTCCAATTATCAACTACTCTTACACTGAAAAAGTATTTCCTTACATCCTGCAAACAAGTTTTCTTCCGAAGCTTCAAACTATGACCTCTAGTTCTAGAGCCAGCCATATCGAAATATCGATCCCTATCCACTCTATCATAACCATGAAGGAATTTAAAGACTGTCACCATATCCCCCCTTACTCTTCTAGCTTCGAGTGATGGCAAGTCTAATTCCCTCAGCCTCTCATCATAACCGAGATTGCGTATTTCTGGCACCAGTTTCGTGGCATGTCTTTGAACTTTTTCAAGCTTAGCTATGTGCTTTTTCAAGTGCGGATTCCAAAAGGGGGCTGCATATTCGAGTTTTGGCCTCACATAGGTTACATAAATATTTCTGAACATTTCCTTGTCCATGTGCCTGAAGGCTACCCTTACATTTGATAAGAATGCATATGCTGCCCTTACTACGCCATTTATATGTATTTCTGGAGACAAATCTGCCAATATGTTTACTCCTAGATCTCTCTCATTTTCTGTCTCCTGAAGCTGTACTCCAGCCACCGAGTAGTCAAGCTTGGGCCTTCTTGCACTTGTACCCATTCTCATTACCTTACATTTTGAGGTATTGAATTTCATTAGCCACTTTTCTGACCACTCATGCAGATTATTTAGATCCTCCTGAAGTTCTCTACCATTGTTCTCGTTTTTTACTTTCTTCACAATCTTTGCATCATCTGCAAACATATTCATGAATGAATTTACAGACTCTGGTAGGTCATTTACATATACAAGGAACAAAAGTGGCCCTAAAACTGAACCCTGTGGAACTCCACTACTAACTCTTCTCCATTCAGACACTGAGTGTCTTACTCTAACCCTCTGTTCCCTTCCTTCTAAGTAAGTTTTTATCCATTCCAAGACATTTCCACCTATTCTAGCCATTGATTGCAGCTTCCTAATAAGTCTCCCATGTGGAACAGTGTCAAACGCTTTCTGGAAGTCTAGGAATATGCAATCTGCCCAACCCTCTCTTTCCTGTAAGATTTGGCTTACCTCATCATAAAATTCTAATAAGTTTGTTACTGTTGATCTTCCTTCTCTGAAGCCATGTTGCCTCACTGACAAAAAGTTGAAGGATTCCAAGTGAAGAGAGATATGTTTCCTTAGTAGTTTCTCCATAAGTTTGCAAACTATGCTGGTCAAGGAAACTGGTCTATAGTTCAGAGCCGTATCCCTCCTTCCCTTTTTGAAGATAGGTATCACATTTGCTTGTTTCCAGCATCTTGGAATCTCCCCCGACTCCAATGACTCCTTAAATATGATACTTAGTGCCACTGATATTGTGTTTGCGCATTTTTTAAGCACATGAGGGGATATGTCATCAGGACCTGTAGCTTTATGAACATCTAAATCCATCAGCGCCTTGCATACCTCTGTGGCTGTAAGGTTGATGTTCTCTAATACCGGCCCTTGAGCTTCTATCACTGCAATCTGAGGGGGTGGGGTATTTTCTACTGTAAATACTGACTGAAACTCCTTGTTCAATTCTTTGCAGATCTCTTCGTCCGTCTCAGTGATGCTTCCATCCGCTCTCTTTAGCCTTAAAACCTGTTCTTTTACCTTCAGTTTTCCTCTGATAAAGCTGTGGAAAAGCTTGGGATTTTCTTTAGCCTTCCTGGTGATGTCCCTCTCATAATCTTTCTCTGCCTCTCTCCTTTTACTTAGGTAGTCATTTCTTGCTCTTTTGTAGGTTTGCCAGGCATTTATGTTTTTTCTCCTCCTATACCTTTTCCAGCATTTGTCTCTCCACTCCTTAGCTCTTTTACACCCATTATCGAACCATTTCTCTCTGGCATGAATTACACCTACTTTGGTGACAGGTATGCAGCAATCTACTATCTTCCCATATTTCTCACAAAAGATGTCATACATTTCTTGTACAGATTTGTTGTAAAATAAGGTTCTCCAGTCAATAACTGCAAAAAGCTCATTCATTTTGATGTAATCTCCTTTCTGATAGTTCCTCCTCATGTCCTCAGTGCCTCTACTCTCAGGAAGAATGTCTTCAATGATATACTCCATCAACAACACACAGTGGTCACTCTTTCCAATTGGTGGTTCATACTCAATATTTTCAATATCCAACACATTATCTGTGAACACCAGATCAAGTAGTGATGGCTCATCCCCACCCCTGGCTCTTGTTGGTTCCATTACATGTTGGTGTAGGAAATTCCCTTGTACGCAATCTAGGAATCTTGCCCCAAAGGAGTCCTCACCACTGTGTGGGTCAAGATTTATCCAATCTATCTCTTTATGATTAAAGTCTCCCATAATCAAAATCCTACATTTTTTCTCCCGCGCCATGTTAACAACTGAGTTTATGACTTCAATCGTACCTATATGACTTTCCTCATAAATTTCAAGCCTATTTTGGTTCCTTGGTGGGTTGTATACAACAGTTATTATAATGCTCTCTGACCCAGTATTTATGCGAGCAACAAGAAATTCCCTGAACTCACTTTCTATAGCCAAGTTTATCTCTTCAGCTTGAATCCTCTCACTTATGAGCAGTGCTATCCCTCCACCAGTCCTCTCAGATCTTTCGACCCTTAGTATTCTGAAGCCCTTAGGAAAAACTGTGACACTGTTTATGTCCTCACTCAACTTAGTCTCTGTAATTGCTACTATATCTGCCTTACTGTTGTGAATCCTATCTTTTAATTCTACTGCCTTACCAGCTAATCCATCAGCATTTGTGTATAACAATCTTAATGAGGCCCCATCCCCTGATCTTCTGTCATTATCTTCTTTATCTCCCCTTTGTCTGGAAGTATTCCGTAACGAAAATTTTTCTTCTCTTCCTCATTTCTTTCATCATTTAACCTTCTTGCCTCTTGCAACAAGTTTTTGATCTTTCCCATCTCTTCCTGTGTTCTGTATCGTCTAATGAACACTTCTTTGCATTCTTGAAGGTCTTTTAGACTTTTTTTTCTCAACAATATTTCCCTACATGTCTCCCCTCTCTCAAAGGTTACTTTTGTTGGTCTCGGCTTTCCTTCCCTCGAATATTTACCTAGTTGGTGTATGTTTACAATATCCTCAGGACCACATACTACTCCAAGCTTTCTTATCAGGTCTACAACCCTAGCTTTATTTTCTTCAAGTCTCCCCTGCCATGTTGGCTCCTGGGATTCACTTATGCCTGAGATTACCACTGTCTTCTCCTTATCAAGTGCCTGTCTGATGAGTGGGTTTGCCCTTTCCATCACAACGTCTTTCATTTTTTCGATTACTGTCTCTTTATAATCAACTGTTTGTATGTTTTCCAGTGCCACCACCTTTACAGCCTCTTTTACTGCCACATTCCCCTTTAGTGCATCAGCAAAGGACGTTTTCATGGCATCATTTTCCATATTCAGCTCCTGGAACTCTTTTCTGAACTGTTCAATGTTTTCCTTAATCTGAACATTCCAAGCAGCAATCTCGTCTCTCTCAGAAGATAGCAGTGAACTAACATCTAATTCCTTTAGGTTGTCAT
>JAXCGZ010010220.1:0-32500 GCA_037179515.1 Halocaridina rubra | reverse complement strand
ATATATATATATATATATATATATATATATATATATATATATATATATATATATATATATATATATATATATATATATATATATATATATATATATATATATATATATATATATATATATATATATATATATATATACATATATACATATATACATATATACATATATATATATATATATATATATATATATATATATATATATATATATATATATATATATATATATATATGTGTGTGTGTGTGTGTGTGTGTGTGTGTGTGTGTGTGTGAGTATATATATTTATATATATATATATATATATATATATATATATATATATATATATATATATATATATATATATATATATATATATATATATATGTATGTATATATATATATATATATATATATATATATATATATATATATATATATATATATATATACATATATATATATATATATATATATATATATATATATATATATATATATATATATATATATATATATATATATATATATATATATATATATATATATATATATATTTATATATATGTATATATATATATATATATATATATATATATATATATATATATATATATATATATATATATATATATATATATATATATATATATTTATATATATATATATATATATATATATATATATATATATATATATGTATATATATATATATATATATATATATATATATATATATATATATATATATATATATATATATATATATATATATATATATATATATATATATATATTTATATATATATATACATATGTATGTGTGTATGCATATATACGCAATTTTCTATTGCTTTCTATTTGAGAGTGTGCACACTGCATTATCAGAGGAATGTTTGCAAATAGCAAACATACTGATCCATTCACTGCATTATCACTCTCAAATATCAGATGCATGTCACGAAACCCAATAGTTTTGAACCAGTAAATGTAAAAGAAAAGAAAATAAATAGATGAAGATTTCTGAAAACCCATGACATTGCCAGGTTTCATCATTTGATTGAACGAAATGTAATGCAATATTATTTCGGATTCACTGGTTCGGATTGATCGGGCCTTAGAGCTGCTCCAGAGTCCTTGGGAGTGATAGTTTATCTTTTTTTATATACTGTAAGAGGCTGTACTAGAACTTAGTCCCGATTTCTTAAACAGTGTAAACCTAGGATACCATATTGTTAGTCAGCTATACACACACAAATGGATTTCATAGACGCATCTGACGCTGTTCTGTGTATGACTAGGATCCCGTACGGGATCCTAGCCATACACAGAACAGCGTCCAAGTCTCTATTAGTACATCCCGTTTAGAGCAAACTTGTACTATAATGTCCCAATACATGGGAAAACATTCATGTTTTTATTAATCATGTCCGTTTAATCAACAAAGGACATTAATGCACTCCCTACAAAAAACACATTTTATTCTTCTTAGGTAAATTTGCAAATATTTGGTTTTAAGAATGTAGATATCATAGTTGGATGACATGACATGTATGCTAGGTGAGCAGTAGTGTTACATTTTTGCATTCATAGAGAATTAATTAATTGTATTTTTTCCTTCTACAGGAACTGCGAGACGCCTTCGAAGATGAAGGTCGAAAGGTCAATAAAGGTCGCCTTCTACTGACCATGGCTGTACCTGCAGGTCAAAACTATATTGATAAAGGTTATGACCTACCCTCACTCTCGAGGTAAGGTATCCTGAGGCAAAACTCAGTTTGATTTCGTATGATAATCTTATAATTCATTTGGATACTAAAACGAGTGATATCATTTTCTTCTTCTTCTTCTTCTTCTTCTTCTTCTTCTTCTTCTTCTTCTTCTTCTTCTTCTTCGTCTTCTTCTTCTTCTTCTTCCTGCATCATCCATTACAATTTCACTCCTTTATCCTCTTTGATACCTTCTTCTCCTCGTCCTTCTCCTCCCTCCTCCTCCTCCTCCTCCTCATCCTCATCCTCCAGCTGCTACTACTACTACAACCGCTATTACTATCGCTCTTGGAACTGCCATCTCTCTCTCTCTCTCTCTCTCTCTCTCTCTCTCTCTCTCTCTCTCTCTCTCTCTCTCTCTCTCTCTCTCTCTCCTCTCCTCTCTCTCTCCTCTCTCTCTCTCTCTCCTCTCTCTCTCTCTCTCTTTCTCTTCCTCTCTCTTGGCAAGGTGAGAAGGGAGTTAATCTCGAGTGGAGACCAAAGAGAAAGTTGTCTGACCGTCTCGGAAATACCAGAATCTATCTCGTAAGATGATGCTTTCTATACTAAAACTGGAACAAAATAAAACATCTCTTCCTCCCTCTCACTTATTGTAAGCATAGGGTAACACACTGATATAATAATAATAATGATAATAATAATTAAGGTAATAATAATAACAATCACAATAATAATAATAATAATAATAATAATAATGATAATGAATAATAATAATAATAATAATAATAATAATAATAATAATAATAATAATAATAATAATAATAATAATAATAATAATAATAATAATAATAATAATAATAATAATAATAATAATAATAATCATAGCATCTGTAGTAGTGGTGGTTGTGATGGTAGTATTAAGCAAACATTTATCATTCTTAAGTTCTGTTTAGATTTTATGGATCAAGATCTTATAAAGGACTTATTTTTTTTAATTCGAAGCTACATAATATCAGAGAATGCTACTCTGGCTTGTAATCACCGTGGCTCAAGCGGCAGCGTCCGCGACTCTGAGGCGTCAGGTCGAGGTTTCGCCCTCCGTCACGGCCTGAGGTTAGCAAGGGCATGCACTCAGGGTAAGGATTACATCTGCCAAAACAAGTCCTTCGCAAGAAGGCAACCGTCTAAGCCCTTACTTGAAAAGGGAGGCCGTGACGTAAAACCGGAACAAACAAACAAACTTTGGCTTGTTATCTACAAGGAAAAAATATCAACACCGTACTTTGGCTTGTTATCTACGGCTAAAAATGCTAAATAGAGGTAAGGTTAGGTTTGGTTAGGTTAGGTTAGGATAGGTTAGGTTAAGTTAGGAATCTAGGTAACAAAGTAGATAACGAGTATATATTTGGAAATTAGGTAACAAACTAGCTGTCTTGTTGTAGATCACAATATAAAGTGTAGATCGCATACCTAAGCAGATTCATGACAAGTAGACAACTAGCCAAAATAGCACCTTTAATAGATTTATTTGTAAAAGTACTGAAGGGCTGCATTTATTAGGAAAAATTATATAGGAGTTTGTAATCAAACCCTAATGACACACTATTAATGGTTTTCTTTTTATTTATTTCTTCTTACCACAACTACTTTTAAGTAGTAGTCACCGTGGCTCAAGTGGTAGTGTCCGCGACTCTGAGGCGTCAGGTCGAGGCTTCGAGCCCCGTCACGGTCTGAGGTTAGCAAGGGCATGCATTCAGGGTAACGACTTACATCTGCCAAAACGAGTCCTTCGCAAGAAGGCAACCGTCCAAGGCTCTTGGTAGAAAAAGTGAGTCCGTGACGTAAAACCGGAACAACAAGAACAGCTACTTTTAAGTCTCTTTCAAATAGCTGTCCTGCATATCTCAGAATGAAAATAAACCATTCTCAGTATGAAGAGATGACATTTTTTTAACATGCCTTTATGACGTTTTAGGTAGGGGTATTAGTGCTGGTAAAATTTAGATAAGCACTCGCATCAATATGACATTTGTTTTCATAATCCAACAGAGACCTGGATTTCTTCAACATTTTGAACTATGATTACCACAGTGCTTACGAACCTAATGTTAACCATCACGCTGCCCTCATGGCCGCCCCTGGCACCTCTGAATACGAATGGAATGCCCAGCTTAATGTGGTATGTATTCTTCATTACTAATCATTTTCGTTTGCCATTTCGTGATTGGCAAAGGCAATTCCTGGTGAAGAAAACAAGTGTGAAATGCTCCATCACTCTTAAATATCTGGGACAGCTCACAAACCTTTATCAAACTAAACAAGTGAATCTGAAACAATGTGGTAAATATGTTTCAGTCGACAGGTCGAGGGTTCGCTCCCCGCCACGGTCTGAAGTTAGCAAGGGCATGCACTCAGGGTAACGATTACATCTGCCAACACTAGTCCTTTGCAAGAGGCGACCGTCCTAGCCCTTGGTTGAAAAGGGAGTCCGTGACGTAAATCACGCTACACGCTTCATGCTGTCAATAGATGGTGTTCAGCGACGTATCGTGCTGACAGAAATCTGGATTAGGGCAATATGTTGTTTCAAATTTGCTGCTTCAGCCTTACTTAGTTTTGTTAATTGCCAACTCTTGGGAGCTATATTATAGTTTCTCAATTATTTTTGCTAAAGTATTAGTCATAGTCATAGAAGATGTTCTGAATGAGTATTTTAACAAAAGAAAATGAAAAAAAATATATGTTAAAAATAACAAAGCATTCATATATAAAGCCACTCCCTTCCTTTGAAATGTGTTGGATTTTTATTATTGTCTTAGACATTTTGTCATACGAAATAATTCTGATTATTTAACACACCTTAATTCGTGGCACTATAGGCCAGACTTACTGAATAGATTGGTATAAGACTAAGAGAATGAGAATGGATGAATGAATATTAAGAATATTCATAGCGTGTATACATATTGATGCAGTGTATATATATATATATATATATATATATATATATATATATATATATATATATATATATATATATATATATATATATATATATATATATATATATATATATATATATATATATATATATATATATATATATATATATATATATATATATATATATATATATAAAGAAATGACCTCATAAAGCAATGTATGAGTAATCGCAAATGAACATGAAAAACAAACAAACCATTAGATAAATAAGTAAATAGATAATATATAATGATATGCAGAAAAAGGAAGGAAATGGATTCTGGACATATAAGTAATTGGAAGATTGAAACATTTTTTTCCATTACAGGACTGGACTGTAAAATACTACATCAAGTTAGGAGCCGAGAAGCAGAAGCTGGTTATCGGCCTTCCAACGTACGGCAGATCTTTCACGCTCATTGATGGGAATTTCACTGATTTCGGAGCCTCGGCCGATGGTCCTGGTGAACAAGGCAAATATACTAGAGAAAAAGGCTTTATGGCTTTTTATGAAGTAAGTTTACCAAAGATAAAGGCTTTATGGCTTTTTATGAAGTAAGTTTTCCAGAGAAAAAGTCTTTGTGGCTTTTTATGAAGTAAGTTTTCCAGAGAAAAAGGCTTTATGGCTTTTTATGAAGTAAGTTTCCCTTGAGGTCTGGATATTTCAATATTTTGCTACTGTAGAACTTGTAGATCCTTGGCTCATGTCCCCCTTGGACTTGTAGAATCTTTAGGTAATTGTTGTAGAAGGATCGTTAGATGATATAGAAGTTAAATAGGGATCACAACATGTCACAACATGTCTATTATCCTAATGTTTTTGTGCATTATGAAGTAAACTTAAGATGACGAAAACAACTGGCAGATGGTTTAGAAAAAATGTCAATACCGAGTATATCCTTGCATGAGGAAGCTTACCTTAAGAACACCATGTGACAATTAATATCATATTGATATCATAGTTTATGTAGTCACCGTGGCAAAGCGGTAGCGTCTGCGACTTTTAGGCGTCAGGTCGAGGGTTGGCGCACCGCCACGGTCTGAGGTTAGCAAGGGCATGCACTCAGGCTGACGATTACATCTGCCAAAACAAGTCCTTCGCAAGAAGGCAACAGTTCTAGCCCTTAGTAGAAAAGGGAATCCGTGACGTAAAACCGAATCAATCATAGTTTTTGCCTACAGGGATGAGTTGATATGTAGTTACAATTTATAGGGTCATTATGGATTTTTCTCTTATTAAAATACCTGCCAATTCAATTCTATATTTTGTTCTTTGAAGTCAGATTTCTCATGTTCTAGTATTTGTGTAAATATCAGACAATTCATGTTGCAGTTTTGTTCACTAATGTTTTGTTCTCCATTAGTTGATAAGCATGTGAAATTATAAAAAGAAAACAATTTTGTAATTCATTTATCATTCAAGCTTCTTATCGAGACAGTGCATGTGGAGTATGTTCATACAGATGTGGAAAAATGTGGATACATTAAATACAAAATAATGTTGACATACATCATAAAAAAATGGACATATGAGACCTTGAAATTCTTCATTGTTGATTTCTGTTATGACTCTCCGCGCGAATAAAACTCAGTGCTGTAGTAATTACCTTTTTTGCTTCTTTTCCATAGTTCTTGCTTCTTCTTTCATTTGTAAGTAAGAATCATCAAAGGAAAATCTATAGACACATATACATCAATACAATAAATTCCTATAAAAGCAAAATCCAAGTTATTTACTAAAACTCACTGTATAGTCTCTTTGAACAGAAAGTTAGCTCAAAAAGTCCATCAAAAGAGAATCTTTAGATTATTTTTGCTTCTAGACTTTCACCGCCAATTAATCAGTGTTAATGTCATCTCCCAAATCCAGGTTTGTGAAAACATCGCATCGCATGGCTGGGAAGTGCGTAAACCCTACCCAAGGCGCATCGGCCCCTACGCATTCAGTGGTAACCAGTGGGTTGGATATGACGACGAAAAAATCGTTGCTAGGAAGGTAAGATGAATGTATATATATATATATATATATATATATATATATATATATATATATATATATATATATATATATATATATATATATATATATATATATATATATATATATATATATATATATATATATATATATATATATATATATATATATATATATATATATATATATATATATATATATATATATATATATATATATATATGCATATATATATATATATATATATATATATATATATATATATATATATATATATATATATATATATATATATATATATATATATATATATATATATATATATATATATATATATATATATATATATATATATATATATATATATATATATATATATATATATATATATATATATATATATATATATATATATATATATATATATATATATATATATATATATATATATATATATATATATATATATATATATATATATATATATATATATATATATATATATATATATATATATATATATATATATATATATATATATATATATATATATATATATATATATATATATATATATATATATATATATATATATATATATATATGTATATATATATGTATATATATGTATATATATATATATATATATATATATATATATATATATATATATATATATATATATATATATATATATATACAGGGGGTCCCCGTTATAAGTCGTTCCAAGTAAAGTCGTTTTCATCATAACTAAATCAGATTATATTTACAAGAACTGAAAGATTATAATTTATCCACTTTTGGCAATGATCAAAGAGTCTGAGCTGATTCCTTTTATCAGGATCCATCAAGGCAAAGAAGTGGCAATCATTTCCCATATTTTGTATCAAGCATCGTCTGATCATTCTAAAAAATCGGGTGCAGCTCGTGTTTTATAGCCACTCTGAACCAGTTACCCCGTGACAAAAAGTATTATTCCATGTTCTGTCAATCGATGACGCTCTGCGAGTCACGTGCTAACAGAGGTCAGCATATATACATATCACGTTCACTGGGCAATAAAGTAGACACAAGAGAAAGAACTGGATGTGGCAGAGATGAGGATGTTGAGATGGATGTGTGGAGTGACAAGAAGCGATAAGATCAGAAACGAGGTAATTAGAGGTACCTCAAAAGTTAGAGAAATATCAGATAAGATACAAGAAAGTAAACTAAGATGGTATGGCCATGTCGTTAGGAGGGATGAACAGTATGTTGGGAGGAGGGTGATGGAAATGGATATACAGGGTAGGAGAAGGAGGGGGAGACCAAAGCGTAGGTGGGTGGATTGCATCAATGACGACCTGAGGTCTAATATAGGTTTGTTGGGTGATGAGGTATGAGATAGGAACATATGGAGAACACTGGCCAGAAACATCGACTCCACATAAAAGTGGGAAAAGATGTAGACGAAGCAGAAGAAGAATTCACGTTCACTGGTTGAGAGTGACTTTGGTTCGTGAAATGATCCCTATTTTTGCTAGTGATAGAACACTGGTGAAAGTTTATTTTCTCTTTTTAGGCTGAGTATGTGAGAGAACATGATTTGGGTGGCATCATGTTCTGGAGTTTGGACAACGATGATTTCCGTGGGGTGTGTAACGGTGAGGAATATCCACTCATTGAGGCTGGTAAGAAGGCACTCTTCTCAGGACTCGATGCCTCACTTAATGATGCCAGAAACTTGCAGGGAACAGGGACCACTACTGCTGCGTAAGTATTCAGTGCCATATATAGTTCATGGTACTTTTGGGGTTTGCATATGCAGTTAAGATTTCCTTGGTACATACCATTACTTCAAGTGGAAAATATAGTACTATTAAGATGACCTCTGTAGTTAAGCAAATGTTATTGACTAGTGTTGTTGCGTGAGGCCTCATATATTAAACATCAGATGTTTATAAGCTTCTGTGTTATCATACACAGTACAGCATAACTCAGCAATATGTAACACATCTACCATCAGTTATCCCTGTGCCTCTTTCCGGTAAGAAAAGTATCCTGAAGGCAAAAAAAGAATGGTATCCTCAAGGCAAGAAAGGAATAGTGAGTGACATGCAAAGAAGCTGAAATAGGCTCTCATTGGATGTTTCCCCTTCCCCTTCAGATCACCTAAGAAAAACTCCCCTCTTTTCCCTCTTTTCTTTCCTAGTTCTTTGCTAACCACTGAATTACTGCATTGATTTCCCATTCCATGCATCTTTTCTACTTTTCAATCGTTTAGCATATAGATTACTTTATGCCTTTCTTGGAACACTGTGTAATTAGTGCACTATTGCTTCCCTGATAGATATGGTCTCCATTAGTTTCTGTATCTTTAGTTTCTATATGCAGTCCTCCTTATATCTATATAACCGAATTCTCTATTGATGTGCTGTAGAAGACATGCTTATATTTTGTGCACTGTTAATTATTTTGTTACATCAGGAACAAATTATATTTATCTTACATTTGATTTTCATGTGAAGCTCACCACTGTCACATCTTTAGCTCTAATCTCTAGTAGCAAAAATAATTATACAGTGCATGAAAATAACATTAGTTAACGAATATTTGTGTTCTAAACTTATTGTAGTTTGTCAGTAGCTATACTTGAGCTTTAGTCTTTTATATCCTTAGAGATCAGAGGTTAGCAAATACATGGTATTGCCTACTCTTGTCTATTCACTTTCCATGGTATTGACTACTCTTGTCTATTCACTTTCCAAAATGCAACACAAACATCTACAGACATGGAAGTACAAATTTCTTGACGTCCAGAACCTCTTCGAGAGGTAGTTCGAGAACTCGTGGTTCTTCTGAAACTCAGAGAAACCAAAATGTTTCTGTCACTAGAGATAGAGACAGTTTCAGAAATCGAGACAGGACTCGTCTTGGGGTGCAGCAGTCTCCCAGAACAAGAAACGAGCACACTTCCAACCTCAGTGGGACTCAAGACACCACTTCTCGATCAACTCAAACTCCCGCAAGGGGGAGCTCAAGGTTTGGAGGTCGTAATACGGAATCAACAACAGCAACTAGAATTGAAAGAATTCAAGAAAGGTATTTGCTACATCATCCGAAAATGCCAGGTCTGCACAGGTCAAAGGTCCACACATTAATAGACGAAATAAAATAAAAACATAATGCTTTAAATGCTTATTTATCTAGTTGGTTTGTGGCTTATGCTTGCAATAACATAAAGCTTTTGATACATTTTTATATAAATTTTTCATAAATGTGAGTTATTTAAACAATGATGAATGTGCCGTAACACAAAGTGTGCTAAAAATTCTTTCATTAAGCCATAATTCCTTCATTCATCGACTCATAAAACACTGTACTTCAAGTAATCATGAATGGTCTGTGCAATGAGAACCTCATCAACATGTTGCCAGCGAAAATGATGAAAAACTATGCATAGAAAATTTACCATTAGAATTCATGCTAAAGATGGAAAACTCGTGATTAAATCTCAGATCATAATACATCGTAATATATCATGACACCTTCTTCGCCACAATCATGATTTTACCACAACTTGGCAGTCTGACAGATCTGTTTGAAGTCCAACAGATTTGCGGAAACAAATGCAGAATTTCTAAGCATCGACTATCACTTCACAAACTAGTCACATATTTTTCTTTCAGGATTTAAGAAATAGTCAGTTATTACCGATTGTTTTCTTTATATAATATATGTATGCAGTGCTTGCCATCTTAAGTCTTGATTCACTAATGAAACTTGCTTTGCATGTGTCTATAATTTTCTTCTCATTCAAGTATTTTCAATATTTTCTCAGGAGACTTTGAGAGATCTTACTCTGACCTTCTCTTCTCTTCAAATCAAATTTATATTCATTTTACCATAGTACTCAAAATCTCTCTTCAAAATTATTCACTCAAAGAAATTCTGAACTGTATATAAAATTCTAATCTCATAGAATAACTGAAGGTGTTATAATATCAACAGCATGTCTATTACATCTAAAATTATTTTCATATGACATAATACATTTAAGAGTAGTCGCCGTGTCTCAAGCGGTAGCGTCCGCGACTCTGAGGCGTCAGGTCGAGGGTTCGCGCCCCGTCACGGTCTGAGATTAGCAAAGGCATGCATTCAGGGTAACAATTGCATCTGCCAAAACAAGTCCTTCATAAGAAGGCGACCGTCCTAGCCCTTGGTAGAAAAGGGAGTCCGTGACGTAAAACCGGAACAATATAATCATTTAAGACCTCTTGTACTATCACTTCTTTTGTTTTGTTAAAAGGTGGTGCTAAGTAATATGTATGAGGGGAGGGCTGAGGGGAGGGGCTGAGGGGAAAATTAAATTGTTTTAGAGTCACTGATTCAGAGTTCGTGAAATGATTTTGACTTTTGGAATTGATAGATACTATGAAGTGCATCAAGCACATCTTTTTAAAGTGAAATAATTTACTAATACTATTCCATTTAGCATTATTCAGAAGATGAAAAAAAAAGTGCTTTCTGTAAGCAATTATATGTATATTATAAGAACACTAACATTTCTTTTATCATGAAGAACTGTGTAAATTTGTGTTTATTAGTATGAATTTAATTATATGTGAAATCTTACCTACCACTTGGTAAATCTACTTCTAATTTTTGCATTACAAGTATTCAGAATAGTTAGGGCTTACATTAAGACGTGATTAGAGTGCTTCTAAGCATTGCTTTTTTTATGTAGCTAATCTTTTGTACTTGTTTGTGACAAACATTATTTCCTTGAATGGCACTGCGTTCAAAAAGTATTTTTTAATTTTTATTTACTCTAATAGTTTCTGACGTATTTTCCAGCCCGTCACCTCGCCTTCCAGGTAGTCCCTCAGAACGTCTTCAGAACCGCCGAAGACCAGGTCAATCAAGTTCAGTCTTTCGGGCAACAACCCCAAGGTATAATCCATAAACGCAGTTGACCTTTCTTTGTTTGCATTGTTCTTTTTATTTATGTGTGCCATTTTCCCCTTCTAAGGGGAGTGGCTGAGTCAAGGCAAAATACTCTAACTTTTTGTGAAGAGACAATACAGAGGAGGGGATTCCCAATCCCCTAGCTCCGCCCTACTTAGTAGATTTTTGCGACACGCAGGGGAAAAAGGAGGAAGCATTCTACCCCCCTCCCTCAGGCGGAAGCCTTATTCACTCTTTTGCTAATAGCTGACCGAATAATCCTCCATATCTTTGACACTAATATCTAATCACGCTATAAGATTATATAGAAATTATTTTCTCAAATTTTATGGAATCTGTTGTTGATTAGCCAGTCACAAATGTCTTTTCATAATTACAGTGCCAACATATGTTATTCTTGTTGTGGTTGATATATGACTTGATTATAGCACTAGATAGTGTAAAGAAGTAGATCTGTAATAAAAATAAATGCAACTTTCTCAGCCCCTTTTGTCACTCTTTGACTTAGCACCACCACCAGTGGGACCACGACTTCCCGTACTCGCCCCGGGGGTCGCAGACGACCGCAGCAAGGAGGTCGTCGCCAGCAATCAACTACAACCATTGATCCTTTAAATACCCCGTCCCCACCGACCACCCCCAGCCCTGTTTCTAGTAAGTGTAGTTACATCAAAATATTTTTCAAAGTGGTTATCTATAAGAATTTTTCTGATACATTCATCCTCCCATACATACATACATACATACATACATACATACATACATACATACATACATACATACATACATACATACATACATACATACATACATACATCCATACAAACATGTGTGCGTGTGTGTATGTGTGTGATTACCTAATTGTGATTACCTAATTGTGTTTACAGGAAAGAGCCCAAAGCTCGTATCTTCCCGTCTCCTGATCGGTTCCATTTTAGACTTAGTCATACTTATCATACCTGTCCTTAAAACTATGGATTGAGATAGCATTAACTACCTCCTCGCTTAGCGAATTCCAGTTATCAACTACTCTTACACTGAAAAAGTATTTCCTTACATCCTGCAAAGAAGTTTTCTTACGATGCTTCAAACTATGACCTCTAGTTCTAGAGCCAGCCATATCAAAATATCGATCCCTATCCACTCTATCATAACCATGAAGGAATTTAAAGACTGTCACCATATCCCCCCTCACTCTTCTAGCTTCGAGTGATGGTAAGTCTAATTCCCTCAGCCTCTCATCATAACTGAGATTGCGTATTTCTGGCACCAGTTTCGTGGCATGATATTGAACTTTTTCAAGCTTAGCTATGTGCTTTTTCAAGTGCGGATTCCAAAAGGGGGCTGCATATTCGAGTTTTGGCCTCACATAGGTTACATAAATATTTCTGAGCATTTCCTTGTCCATGTGCCTTAAGGCTACCCTTACATTTGATAAGAATGCATATGCTGCCCTTACTATGCCATTTATATGTATTTCTGGAGACAAATCTGCCAGTATGTTTACTCCTAGATCTCTCTAATTTTCTGTCTCTTGAAGTTGTACTCCAGCCACTGAGTAGTCAAGCTTGGGCCTTCTTGCACTTGTACCCATTCTCATTACCTTACATTTTGAAGTATTGAATTTCATTAGCCACTTTTCTAACCACTCATGCAGATTATTTAGATCCTCCTGAAGTTCTCTACCATTGTTCTCGTTTTTTACTTTCTTCACAATCTTTGCATCATCTGCAAACATATTCATGAATGAATTTACAGACTCTGGTAGGTCATTTACATATACAAGGAACAAAAGTGGCCCTAAAACTGAACCCTATGGAACTCCACTACTAACTCTTCTCCATTCAGACACTGAGTGTCTTACTCTAACCCTCTGTTCCCTTCCTTCTAAGTAAGTTTTTATCCATTCCAAAACATTTCCACCTATTCTAGCCATTGATTGCAGCTTCCTTATAAGTCTCCCATGTGGAACAGTGTCAAATGCTTTCTGGAAGTCTAGGAATATGCAATCTGCCCAGCCCTCTCTTTCCTGTAAGATTCGGCTTACCTCATCATAAAATTCTAATAAGTTTGTTACTGTTGATCTACCTTCTCTGAAGCCATGTTGCCTCACTGACAAAAAGTTGAAGGATTCCAAGTGAAGAGAGATATGTTTCCTTAGTAGTTTCTCCATAAGTTTGCAAACTATGCTGGTCAAGGAAACTGGTCTATAGTTCAGAGCCGTATCCCTCCTTCCCTTTTTGAAGATAGGTATCACATTTGCTTGTTTCCAGCATCTTGGAATCTCCCCCGACTCCAGTGACTCCTTAAATATGATACTTAGTGCCACTGATATTGTGTCTGTGCATTTTTTAAGCACATGAGGGGATATATCATCAGGACCTGTAGCTTTATGAACATCTAAATCCATCAGCGCTTTGCATACCTCTGTGGCTGTAAGGTTGATGTTCTCCAATACCGGCCCTTGAGCTTCTATCACTGCAATCTGAGGGGGTGGGGTATTTTCTACTGTAAATACTGACTGAAACTCCTTGTTCAATTCTTTGCAGATCTCTTCATCCGTCTCAGAGATGCTTCCATCCGCTCTCTTTAGCCTTAAAACCTGTTCTTTTACCTTCAGTTTTCCTCTGATAAAGTTGTGGAAAAGCTTGGGATTTTCTTTAGCCTTCCTGATGATGTCCCTCTCATAGTCTCTCTCTGCCTCTCTCCTTTTACTTAGGTAGTCATTTCTTGCTCTTTTGTAGGTTTGCCAGGCATTTATGTTTTTTCTCCTCCTATACCTTTTCCAGCATTTGTCTCTCCACTCCTTAGCTCTTTTACACCCATTATTGAACCATTTCTCTCTGGCATGAATTACACCTACTTTGGTGACAGGTATGCAGCAATCTACTATCTTCCCATATTTCTCACAAAAGATGTCATACATTTCTTGTACAGATTTGTTGTAAAATAAGGTTCTCCAGTCAATAACTGCAAAAAGCTCATTCATTTTGATGTAATCTCCTTTCCGATAGTTCCTCCTCATGTCCTCAGTGCCTCTACTCTCAGGAAGAATATCTTCAATGATATACTCCATCAACAACACACAGTGGTCACTCTTTCCAATTGGCGGTTCATACTCAATTTTTTCAATATCCAACACATTATCTGTGAACACTAGATCAAGTAGTGATGGCTCATCCCCACCCCTGGCCCTTGTTGGTTCCATTACATGTTGGTGTAGGAAATTCCCTTGTACGCAATCTAGGAATCTTGCCCCGAATGAGTCCTCACCACTGTGTGGGTCAAGATTTATCCAATCTATCTCTTTATGATTAAAGTCTCCCATAATCAAAATCCTACATTTTTTTTTCCCGTGCCATGTTAACAACTGAGTTTATGACTTCAATAGTACCTATATGACTTTCCTCATAAACTTCAAGCCTATTTTGGTTCCTTGGTGGGTTGTATACAACAGTTATTATAATGCTCTCTGACCCAGTATTTATGCGAGCAACAAGAAATTCCTTGAACTCACTTTCTATAGCAAAGTTTATTTCTTCGACTTGATTCCTTTCACTTATGAGCAGTGCTATCCCTCCACCAGTCCGCTCAGATCTTTCAACCCTTAGTATTCTGAAGCCCTTAGGGAAAACTGTGACACTGTTTATGTCCTCACTCAACTTAGTCTCTGTAATTGCTACTATATCTGCCTTACTGTTGTGAATCCTATCTTTTAATTCTACTGCCTTACCAGCTAATCCATCAGCATTTGTGTATAACAATCTTAATGAGGCCCCATCCCCTGATCTTCTGTCATTATCTTCTTTATCTCCCCTTTGTCTGGAAGAACTCTGTAATGAAAATTTTTCTTCTCTTCTTCATTTCTTTCATCATTTAACCTTCTTGCCTCTTGCAACAAGTTTTTGATCTTTCCCATCTCTTCCTGTGTTCTGTATTGTCTAATGAACACTTCTTTGAATTCTTGAAGGTCTTTTAGACTTTTTTTTCTCAACAATATTTCCCTACATGTTTCCCCTCTCTCAAAGGTTACTTTTGTTGGTTTCGGCTTTCCTTCCCTCGAATATTTACCTAGTTGGTGTATGTTTACAATATCCTCAGGACCACATACTACTCCAAGCTTTCTTATCAGGTCTACAACCCTAGCTTTATTTTCTTCAAGTCTCCCCTGCCATGTTGGCTCCTGGGATTCGCTTATGCCTGAGATTACCACTGTCTTCTCCTTATCAAGTGCCTGTCTGATGAGTGGGTTTGCCCTTTCCATCACAACGTCTTTCATTTTTTCGATTACTGTCTCTTTATAGTCAACTGTTTGTATGTTTTCCAGTGCCACCACCTTTACAGCCTCTTTTACTGCCACATTCCCCTTTAGTGCATCAGCAAAGGAAGTTTGTTTGTGTGTGCATGTATATAGAGAGATAGATAAGTAAAAATGTTCGTGGAGTACTGTATCTATTAATATCGGATTAGTACACAAGTCTCTCTCTCTCTCTCTCTCTCTCTCTCTCTCTCTCTCTCTCTCTCTCTCTCTCTCTCTCTCTCTCTCTCTCTCTCTCTCTCTCTCTCTCTGGCTAGTACAGTGGTAACGCGCTGGCTTCGCATTCATGAGGTCGAAAGATCGGTTCCCGTCCAAGACCGAGAGTTTAAGCTGTTTACTGGCAGGAACTGCTGTGGGTGGACACCACAGTGGGGGGTTGGGGCTTACCCTGGCTGACGAATACCCATTGTATTGAAATGGAAATAAAGTATTATTATTATTATTATTATTATTATTATTACTCTCGTATGTTTCACAACCTTTACTGATAAAATATATTTATTTATATAATTATCTAATTGATTATATGTACCTCGAAGGAAAGGGAAACAATTTGAGTTGATGAGTACTTTCGATTTTTTAAAATCATGATCACAGCCAGAGCTCTGACTCTAATCATGATTTTTTTAAAATCGAAAATATTCACCAACTCAATTGTGTCTCTTTCCCTCGAGGTCAATATAATCAATTTGATATCTGCCAAGTGCTTCTCTTGATATCAATAATCATATATTTATATATCTAAGATATTCATTCATTTATCTAAATATGACTCCACATGCTTATCTGCTTGTTACTCTAAAAAAAAACATTTGCTTAATATATGTCACTATACAATTCCAGCTATGCATTTTAAGCCGTTCTTAATTCACTGTATTTTTGTCTGCATTTTATTACAGGTTTTACCTGCAAAAGAGAAGGTTTTTATCCCAACCCTGACAACTGCCACAAATATTACTGGTGCTTGGACTCAGGGGCATCTGGTCTTGGCATTGTGGCCCATGCTTTCACTTGTCCCTCAGGTAAAAAGAAAAAAAAAATACTTATTTTCAATATGGATATGGTATTGGTGTAAATTGTCAAGCAGAGTCCACACATATAGCTCTGAGGCCTTTTTTCTTATTTCTTTTCTGAAATTTGCAAATTATGCTTTATTAAAAATTTATAGTTGCCATTCTTGCATCGTTTCAATGGATGTTAAAATCCAATAGCAAATAAGTTTTTTCTTATTTTATTTATTCATTTGTTACTTCTTTACATAGCGAGTTTATGTGAGGACCGTAACGTAGGTAATCTAGTTCAAAAATAGTTGCTTCTACATTATCCTTCGATTTATACATTGCTTCACAACGATAATACAGATGTGTCTACGTAGAATGCATACCCGTGCATCAATTTATGCACATTTATGTACTCACTTGAAGGGTGTTGTGCAAAAATACCAAATGACCAGCCATAAAACTATGATCAGGATGTAAACAACACTTGTGTTATAAAAAAACAGAAGTTACATAATGTGTAACTTCGCTCTAATATATTCAAAATCCCCTGGATGAATTGTTACAGTCCTAATTCTCAAACGAACTACTATTTAAATTTAATACTTCATCTATTCCAGTTAGAGAAGTATTAGCCCTGTAGCTCAAAATGACGACCATGACTTAAAAGATGATCAAATTTGTATTGACAGGTCTAGTTTTCAACAAAATTATCGACGGGTGTGACCACGCTGACCGGGCCAAATGCAACACTGAGCAGAAAAGTCGAGGAGGAACAGCTGGTAATACAACCCCTGGCAGCACCACTCCCATTCCTACTACAACAGAGATTCCTACTGATTACTCGTACTACGATGACTATTATTACTACGACTACGACGATCAGCCACTTCCTGACTTACCTGCTCCGGTTGAAGAAGTGTCAAATAATGTTGGCAGACAGTAAGTGCTTGCTTTCAATTCTTGTATTTAGAGTAAAGTTCTTCAGGGTACACTAGGTTCCTCTGATGACACAGTGAAATCTATTACTTGGCCAAATTTTCAGCAACAGTTTGTACTTGCAAAAGATTTTATAAGCATACAGGGCCTGGATAAATTACTAATTTGAAATATATTTGCATAGGTTCCAGAATTCTGCTGGAAATCAATTCCAGCACCGAAACAAAGTGTCAGAGGCTATAGAGGAAGAAATCACTTCAGAGGCAGGCAACCTGGGAGGCCGAACAAGGCCACAATATACAAGTATCTCCAGAGATAGGTAATTACTAGTCTAAAAAGCAAAGACTGGGGTCATCACTTCTTTGTCCACATTGGCAGACCGGAGCATATTGTCATCATGAATGAATAGCTTGGCAAAGATAGACAAAAACATATGCGCGTTATGGAATAAATTGAACAATACGCAAATAAAGAGATATGGGATATTTCATTGTGGTTGCAGATGGCAACCTGTCTTCAAACCATATATAAATAAATAAGTAAAACTTTCATGTTAAGTAGGAGAAATGTGCAGAAAATATTGTCAGATCTTAGAAGTATCCAAATTAACAAAGAATGGGTAAGAAGTTGCTGTCTCATGGGCGTTTTGTGGTTTCGATAAGCATGGTGATATGCAACAACTAAATTATCCAGAACAGAGTACAAAATAATACCTGTTTCATGTAATAAGCGAGGAAATGTAAGGGCGCAGAGGAAGAGAGTCGAGGTGTAAAGTTTAAAAGCCAAATGTTTTAGTCATAAAGAGGGCATAGGTAACATATTCAGTGCTGATAGATGTATATCAGTAGTTGTTCTATCTATAAGTTGCTATGATATTTCAGTGTACCATAATCAGAAGTAATTGTAACAGATAATTTACCAGATAAATTATCACAACTTCCATTTTATTTCTTCGTAATATTTGTCTAATGCTTGCAGACCACAGGCTGGTGAAACTTCTAGGCCTGAAGCTCCTTCTCAACAGCAAAATGCTAGAGGATCTCTGTCGCGTCCAGAGTACACCACTATCCAGAGAGAGCGCCCTGCAGCCCAGTCTGTTCCCGACGACGAAACTGCATCAGTGCGTCAAACTCCAACTGGTGAAAGGCAATACGTAACCATTGAAAGAAGACGACCAGGAACCACCCAAACTGATGGAGCAGTTTTTGAAGAACCTGATTACTCATCTTCAACAGAGCCAGCACTTGAGTATGTCACTTTAGATCGTAGCAGGGGAAGAGCCACGTCTTCCTCAGCTTCTACTACACCTTTCAGTATTGACTTAAGATCTAGAGATTCAACTTCTCAAAGATTAGCCGACACAACCACCACTTCAAGGTACCTTTTTCGAGATAGTAATGCGTGGGCCATAGTAGATGCAATGCTCGGATGAGGGAATATGCTTCTTTGCTTTTAGATGTGGCTAAATTTACATAAATAATTACAGTATCTGTTTCAAGTCGAATTTATACATGAGGCTCTGTTGAATACTTGTCATTATTTTTGATGATATAATATGCACTGAAAACTGATTCTCCATATTATATAGATCAGAGGTAGGCAAACGTGCTTAATGCAAGAGCTACATAAGATAAACATAATTTGTTTGAGAGCTTCAAGACAGGAAGATCATTTTACACACACCTATCTATTGATGCATACACTTCTTGTTGCAAATATGGAGATAGGAAAAACGCGATCATAATTATATTTATGACAGCATGCAGTATTTTTAATGTTTTTATCTTCAGTCATTGCGAATTGCGCATACTGTGTATATATATATATATATATATATATATATATATATATATATATATATATATATATATATATATATATATATATATATATATATATATATATATATATATATATATATATATATATATAATATAATCAACATCTAGACTGATAATTGCTTAAACTGTATCAAGCATAATCAATTTGAAACCTACCTACGGGGACCATGTAAAATATTGCGAATTTAATACAATAAAGTAAAAAAAGAAAAAATAGAATGTCAAGCGATACAACATCTTCCTACCACTTTGGCTTAAAATTGTTGCTATTATCTTCATATTTTTTTATATTTTTATAATTAGGTGAAACCATCTTCCTTCTCATAATATGTCAGGCACATGGAATCAAAATGTTCATTTGCAGCACTATTTGCTACACTGTTAATGTACTTGAGTTGAATGAGGTCAGGCCTAAACTCATTTAAACACCCAAATATTTAATTCTCTTTTCAATGAACTGACTCCTATATTTTCGATCCTTCTACCTTCAATTATTCCTTCCCTGTTTTTTTAGCTTCTCCAGCCATGGATGGGTGGAACGGGTCATTGAGGACCTATAGGGTGGTCGCCATCCGGCACAGGCCATTCCTTCCCTCAGATACATAGGAACAGTGTCTTACACTCACTTGATGTATTTTCCTAACCAGAAAATTTAAACACGCTTTAAGCTAAGGTAGTCTCTCTTAATGCACGCTAAACAATGATATATCTTGATTTTTCTATTTATATTTATTTATGAAACATGTTGAGAGAAAGGAACTTGGTCGACATGTTTCCAAGAGCCATACTTTGAACCCTAAAGAGCAGCGTTTATCTCGCGAGCTGCATTTCAGCCATCCCTGACATTGATTACATTCGATATTTCCATTATAACTTAAAAACGAAAATTGGTTGGTATAAATGATGGATTTTTTATGTTATTTATGTGACTTAACTTTGGAATGCAGTAAAAGTTGGAGATGAATTATATTTAAAATATCAAATTTTTATGAAGCTACTGAATTTTCTTATAAAACTGACAATGAGCTTTTATAGATACTCATTTTTAGGAACAAAGACCAGCTAAAATATACAATTACACCCTCCACTTAGCTCTTCTTAGAGGGCTAAGTTTGGAATCATTAAGAAAAGTTTTGTTTTTAAATGGTTGTCATGAGGTAATTAATTATTTTGTGGGAATGCGAAAATACAGGATAGTGGGATTAAAAATTTCCATTCAGGTGAAACGAGGCAAAAGCTGCTAAGCATTATCAAACAAGGATTATAGATAATGGAATCATTGCCTATAATTGGTGGCTTAAAAGTGATAAAATATATGTTTATCATTTAGTCCCTTCTAGCAGGCAAGGTATCTGGGATAAGAATCTCTCTCTCCAACACCAAAGAATATTCTAAAAAAAAAAAATATATATATATATATATATATATATATATATATATATATATATATATATATATATATATATATATTGTTGCTTACCATAGAATGCAAAAAAAAAATATTTCTTATAATTAGTGTCAATTGCTAATCTTTTCTATATCTTTATAGATATGTCACCCTACAACGCAGTCGTCCATCAACAACTACAACTACAACCGAGGAAACTGTAGACTACATTGAAGAAATTACTACTGCTACATCACCTGTAAGTGGAACTACTTTCAGATACTGGCCTATTTCTCTTCATCCTTCATCAACCACTCTGCCTCCTTCTTCTTCATCTTCAAAGGATGTACAGAAAAACTTCTTGCATGATGTAGTATCTGAATCTCCTGATCATTTGGCATCAACTCCATCGTCATTTTTCATCACAGAAGACTTATCTGTGGTAGACACTGAAAATGCTGATGATGAATTTATTCCTGCATCATATTCTCCCCAGAACAGGAGTTCCAAACTTTCTCAGGCCAGTGTATCACATAAAGTCAGTCTTTTTCACAAACTTAGACCAGTTCCGATTATTGACTCTGTTCCCCAATTTGAGACTGAAGAATTTTTTTCACAGCTGGATAATTTACGCTCTGATCACGTAATGGAATCTATTCTAGTAAATAATCGGAAGAGTAATGATACGCTCGACTTTTCTGTTCCAATTCATAGTAGCTCTCAAGTATTGTTTAATGATAGCCTTAGGGTGGAAAACTCACTTGATTTTCAAGATACCGACATATCTAATGTTGAGAGTGTTCATAACTTGATTCATCCTCATGTGAAGGATATGACCTCTGCTGGAAAGACTTCAGAGGTAGATTTGATGAACAATACTATAACAAAAAGTGCTAACTTTGTGTCAAAATATTCTGCATCTCAGAATGATACTGATTCAGTCCAAGTTTATTTTCCACAAGTAGATACCAGCATGATTTCAATAACCAACAATAAATCCCTTGTGACTAAAAATAATGACGTTCCAGAAGCTGTTTTTCAATTTGGAAAGGAAACTCTAAATTTTCCACTGCAAACTGATCATCCAATTCATATTGATAGTAACATTACTGATAAAATCAATCATCCAGCAATTAATCCCTATAGCACATCCCTTAGAAATGAATCAGAATTATTCACAAACTTAAATAATAACTCACACAATACTACTCTGAAATCAAATACAGTGATATCAAGGGAAATGCATCAAAATTCTGTAGCAATGAACGAAGAGTCTCTAATTATCAATAAACTACCGCTCAACAAAACTTTACATAAAACACCTAACATATCACTTAAAACTGATATTCTTGGTTTTTCGAATATCATCTATGAGCTTGGAGATGATTTCAACAAGTCACACTTTGAAGATAAATCGTTCGATAATATAACTGATATTCATGAAAGCAAGTTAGTTACTCACAAACCCGAAGAAATTATCTCTGCCAGTGCCATCACCCCAGCAATAACCAATACTAATAGATCCAAATTAATTAGAACTTGGGCTCGTGTTAAAATCCGTCCCATTACCTCATCAAGAACACTCCGAGCTCAACAGAGATTAGTTTTAGATGACCTCGAAACCCCTGACACAAACAATACACTATCATTGCATATAGCTCATCTTGCAGGAGAAAACAATACCCAAAAGACTGACTTTATGTTCGATACTACTGTGTCCTCAGAAGGTCCTGTATCATCCCATAAGCTTAATCATTCTACAGTAGCAGCATTATCAAGGCATGCAAAAATGGATGATACTTCAGTTTTTCTAAGACCTAATATTGATAACTCTGACTTTTCCTTTTCCACTGGTAAAACTGGAAATTCTAGTCATCATCCCATGGGTTCTGGTGCTGAGGAAATATTCGATATTGAAAATGTTGTGCATGACAATTCTTCACTTCAGAATGTTATCTCAGTGAATACTTCATCTGTGCATGAACCGGGATCTCCTCAAGAATCTCTGTTCCCTGGGGAACTGGGAGCAGCATTAGTAAAAGATGTTGGTGAATCTTTAGTAAAAGTGAAGAATCATGAACCCATACTGCATGGTACTTTTCGTTCCCTGAATATTACTCAAGTTGATGGTATAGATAGCTTTACTGTAAACTATGAAGATTATTATTATTATGACGATAGTGTTGGCAATGTAATATCAACCCCGTCAAATATATTTACTGATCATCAACAAGTAGCTATAGTTCCCAGTTCTGTAGCTACTGTTGCAACACCTCCTAATACCACAATTAAATCTTCCTTCATGAAAACTCCCTTACGCATAAAAGGGCGTACCATCGCTTCATTAATGAGAAATCAGACTCAACAACTATTAAAATTGAACTATAAAGAACACAGCATACAAGATGATATATCACATAACAATGACCACAATAATTATCTCTTGCAAAATTTTGCCAACTCCTCCTTAAGTGATAATAGGTCTAATGATATATTATGGGAGAAATCTCCAGATCCTATCAGTTCATATGATGGTGTGGATACTTCCTCCTTATCTGATGCTAAAAACATCTCTCAGAGTTTAAGGAAGCTTCCAAAGGAAAGTTTTGAGCATGAGACGGCTTTGTACAGTGCTTTACAGAAGAATTTTTCAAAACTGCATGGTACAGGGCAGGGCAGGGAGCCTATCATCCCCGAAGAGTTGGCAGTTCAAATGGTTATGGTGCATGAATTATCTTCACTTAGCAATATTAGCAATTATTCCGCCCCGCATGATCTTCTTTTTTCTCAGGGCACAGTTGTCGAAGATGGAATAGACAATTTCACCATCAACTTTGAAGATTACTATTACTACGATGATCTCCTTGGTGATGTAGAGTCTTCATCCCCAGTTCCCTTTACCTCTACCCTGGCATCTCTGATCACTACTTCCACCTCTTTTATTATTACAAATGACACCACTCCCACAACACCAGAAATAACTACACAAGATATCACATCTATCACTTCCATTAGCACTCACAGGCCTATGAGAACGCACACCAGCGTGAGAGGCCAACCTATTACTGCAGCTGATCACATAATTCCTGAATTGCCCAAGAACATGGGGGATATGGATTCTTTTCCTCTTGCAGTTTCTTCACATATTAGCCTAGATGGAGCATCACCATCAAGTTTTGAGGAGGAAACTGTTAGTGGAAATATTGGTCCAGTATCCCCTAATGTTTTACAAAAAACAAACATTCCCTCACGGGGGGCCCGACCTCCAAGACGGAGAGTAGTGGTAAGGAAGCGGGTTGGAATCAACAACTTTACTGAACAAGTAAATATACTTCTAATTTTCATATTCTTTGGGGATGGTTGTAGTGTGAATGTGTATAATGTACATAGTGTAGACTAAGACTGTATATACAGTGCAGCCATTGGCATCACATTATGTTAACCTTTACCTGTAGCATCATGCATATTCCTCTACTGCATATATGGTACTTTCCTTCCTTTATAAAATAATGAACTTGGAATGGGCTGTGAGCTTCAATACAGTTCTGACCTGTGAAGGATGTGGCGTTTTACAGAACTAAGTATTCATTTATCCTACAAAATTGCTCTTTAGAGCTCCATGGATATTTCATTCAAAATACTGGCATGATAAACTAAACCACTGTAACAAGACTGCGACACTGACTGACAAATACCAACAGATGACTTAGTAAAAGTATAGCCTTGACTTACTGCAGCAAACTGACTGCTGGACTTGGACGCACTTGATCTTTGTTTCAGGATATGACGCGTTTGGAACACAGTCCCAAGTCTTCGGGACAGACTGTTGTAACATCCAGTATGCTGTACCTGTGGTCACTGATCGCTCTCCAGCTAGTACTGGTATAAATGACAATTTCCAGATACAAAATGCAGAGTTGGTAAGGGAATTTTTCATATTGTTTCAGACTTAGCCATTTTTTCCAAAAGTACTTTTTTCAGCTCACTGCTGATATACCACCATCACCACTGTAACTTCAAGGATTCTCTTATTTTCAACAAACTGTACTTTGGTGTACAAGGAAAAGTAGGTGTCTTCTCCCTTTAGGTTTCCAGGACTCATTACAGTAGATGATGCTGCACAATGTATGACCCTCAGACTACATGCTCACTTTGCGTCGTGTTAGATTTCAGTTGCTTGCTCCTGACTTGACCGTATGGATTGAGTGTTTATACTTGCATTCTACTTCTTTGTATTTTTTCTGCTTCAATTTTATTTTCTATAATATCACCATTAATTGCTTCCATGGTTTTTCATGATATATGAAGTTTATGTTAGTCATAAAGAAAATATCTCATATAATAATGTTATCTACAAAATAAAAGCTGTTGCTATTGAATAACTGATGTATTTTTATTTTATTAGACTGATTCACAAACCACTGGCCCTCGGTTAAGAGTTCCACAGCCTACTACACAACAACCTACTGTTCCTCCTTCATTTGGGCGTCAACGCACAAACCGTCCTGATGTGCGGCCTAATCGGCCTCAGCTTGAAGCTCGGCCAACCCATCCTCAAAGCGATAATCGGCGCACGCGTCCTCATCAAGAAACTCGCCTAGCCACTCAAGTTGAAGACAGTATTCCTACTCGTCCACAGACTGATGTTCGTCCATCTAGACCACTCATTGTTCCTAGACCTCGTCCCACAACCTTACCACCTATTGTTGTTGAGGAAGAAACCATTGTACCCCCCGAGGAGGAATCATTTACTGATACTACCATTATCCCATTGACATCAGCACTACCATCACTGGAACCATTATCTCCACGACCTCAACCTGTCACACCAGCACAAACTTCGCCTTTCCCTAGGCCTTCCCCCACTCCAAAAGTCACAACTATATCACCATTCAGTAGACCACGAACTACTCGTCCTCGTCCTGTAGTCACCACACCTCGTCCTGTTGTCATCACCACTTCTCAGCCACCTGCAAGAAGTCCTCGTCCTTCACGACCAGCCCCATCTAGAACTCCCGCTCCTGCTCAAAGTCCAGCACCGTCATCAATCCTTTCCAACGATTATTATGATTATTATTATGATGACTTAGATGGTGCACTCACCGGTACACTGGGTCAGCTAGCAACACTAACTGATAAGGCCATTCTAATGGCTGATGGATCAGTACAGTGCTATGACACAGGATATTTTGCTCATCCAGATTCGTGTAAGAAGTTCATTTCCTGTTCCAAAACAGTCAGGGGTCTTGTAAGAGGATGGGTGTATACGTGTCCTGAACAACTTGTCTTTGATCCAGTCGGTGGGATGTGCAACTGGGCTGAAGCTGTAGATTGCGCTGGTACAAATAAATAAAAGAAAAAGAAACACTTGAAGACATTTCTGTTCTAAAAAGTCACTATGTGACGGAGGTATTTTCCTTGTCTTTGTTTTTGCTAACATGTAAATGCAAATATGGTTGAACTTGAGCACTAGCTTATGCATCTTACAGCATTTCACCACCATATGGTTCTCGTTAGCATAAAAAAAACATTCAATGTATTAACACCAGAAATTACAAGCATTTTTAGTTTTATAATAAAAATGCAAGGTTGATAAAGATATATTCATATGCATGTTGCCTTACTGAAATTAAGAAAAAGAAGAAAATAGAATGCTTATATTATACATTATAAAGTAAAGCATAATTTCAGTTGTAATGATAAATCAGCAATTGTATGAATCTTCAAACATATCCCAAAGGAAGGAGTATTTGTCGAAACTAATTTGGGATTAAGTTACATCTAAATAGTAAGTTTTTTTATTTACATTTTTGATAGGATCATGTTTACATTGCTCACGTATAATAATGCCAAATCTTTCTGACTGTTCTTGCTTTTGTCTCTCTCTTTTCGAGGAACTGAGTGTCTCTTTAAGTGATGTGTACATGTTATTTTGCCTTTGCTCTTATATATACATAGATGACGTTTTAAAAAGCTAATAGGCATGAATTGTTAAGTTCCTCGAACACTTAAAGTCAAATGTGACACTAACATTTTATTGTGTCTGTTTTTCCTTGTAAATAGTTGTCTTTTTTTAATTAAATGTATTTAGTAAATATCTTTTTTCTTTTCTTTTGAGGAAAGAGTCTTTGCCAGCATTGAAATTGTTGTTTTGATTGTAGCATTGAGGGAAGTATATCCACAAGTGTTTGTAATTAACGACGTTTGGAAAAATAACTATACAAATGATATAATAAGTAATGGTTATTACATGATTACGTATTTAATATTTTAGTAATTAACCGATGTCAGCAAAGGTGTAAACATTAATATGACGATAGGTAATATGAATGAGCGTCAGGTTAAAACTCAACTACCTTTATTTTGCTAAAGCTAGCGTTATCCTCGCTCCAATACCATTTGTTCTGGTTGGCATATAGGTTCACATACTTCATGAAATGCGATTCCCTAAAGATCCACTAGAGACAATGACGTAGACAATTTAGGTGCAATTTTGTTTGAACTGAATTTAGTGCATACGTCTTTAGCAGGACATTCCTTAGAAGGAAATATATATATATATTTTAATGAATTTTATTTTGAGTTGATATAAATGACTGGTGTAGATGAATGTGACATAATATAATTCAAGACAAGCGAGAGAGAGAGAGAGAGAGAGAGAGAGAGAGAGAGAGAGAGAGAGAGAGAGGAGAGAGAGAGAGAGAGAGAGAGAGAGAGAGAGAGAGAGAGAGAGAGAGAGAGAGAGAGAGAGAGAGACAGACAGACAGACAGACAGACAGACAGAGCCAGACAGACAGAGACAGGAAAACAGAATGACAAACAGACATGCAAAGTCTATTAATAGTAAGAATAGTTGAAGATACTACTTTAATTAATAGATATTGGACAGATACAAAACGATGTGAATATCTGAAGAAGTTGATTTTTTTATGTCTCAACCTGCAATAAATTTAAGATATCAAGAATGGCGGTATTTGAATGTGATTATAAGGTCAATGCAAAGTAGGTCACTGACCCATGGGCTCCCTGTCGAAGCAGGCAAACTGGCGCCAGGACAATTGGTGGAGTAGTATTCTTTGATCCAGAAGTGTACGACTAATTCCACACTAATGCTGCATACTTATATATGGTTTGTTGACACAGATGGAGGCGTGTCCCAACGACTTGCACTTTCTATATATTGATACCTATCTTGGGATGATAGCTTAAGGTTCGAGAAATGTCTATCGAGGGCACAAATATAGCTGATAATGTTATGGTAACAAGTCCTGCTTTTCGATAACTGAATGCAGTGAAGCCACTGAATATCTGAAAATTTAACGACTTAACTTACCAGTGTTGCAGTTGTACCGATAAAAAAAAAATTTCACAACTAAACTTTTTTATCATTTGAATGAGGCTCGCCAAATGTGGGATACTCTTCTGCCTCTTTTTCGGGGTTGCCACAAAGAGGGATGACACTTTTTCGTGGCAACCACTAGAAGTTCCATTATTGTATGCTGATGAGGTAGTATATCCTCCTCTGAAGTAGGAGAGAGAGGTAGTCCTCATATGTCACCATGAAGTTACCTTAGTAAGGGGTACCATTTGAATAAACGGTAGCCGTCATTGGGAAGATGGTGGCAAACCACCTCAAAATAAAGGATTAAAATAGTTCCAGAGATTCTTTAAAAGGGTTGGAAGTTTAGTAAGTTCTGGGTCAAAGCCAGAAGCAGAACTTCCATCTACTGTAAAAGAATTTTTATTTTTAGGATTGATCTTTCATATTATCTCTCTCTCTCTCTCTCTCTCTCTCTCTCTCTCTCTCTCTCTCTCTCTCTCTCTCTCTCTCTCTCTCTCTCTCTCTCTCTCTCTCTCTCTCTCTCTCTCTCTCTCTCTCTCTCTCTTACACAAACTTTCTCAAGTCCTCTGATACTCTTTATCATCTTTCTAATTCATTATTATTCACTATGCACACTTGAAAACAGAGATATGGATATTTGATTAAAAATCTGAACAAAGCATCGTGATATACAATGATTCTTTTCTTGTAAGTTTAACCAAAAAATTTCTCACTAATTCACAGGGAGACAATTTATGACCAAATCATTGAACAATGTACTTGTGGGGCATATATGAAACATACTATATTATGCATTTTATTATATTTTATTTACAAAAAAAGAGTATAATTCGATCCTCAAATATATATATAACCACATATATTCCACGTATAATCAAATATAATAATACCAATAACAAATATCATAATATTTAGTCCATATTTGGCTTCACTGAGAACTTAATTCTAGTTCATTGTACTATTTTCTATGCTATTTTAGCAATGATACATTGATGATAAAGACCTACTCGATAAAAATATTACATAATAATTAATATCTACTTCATAAAACCATTACATATTAGAATTAAGAGCATAGGAAGTAAGTTTTCTAAGATATTGTTTTATATCATTGTTATACTTAGAAAAAAATTATCTAGAAAATATATTAAAGGATATTCTTATTTTTTTCTATATTTTTTACTCCAAACTGACTTAATATTAAAATTCTGTCTTGTTTTTTTTTACTTTCATTCAAGAATATGAATTTTCCAAGTCAACTATTGCTACTCTCGCTAAGAGTATTCTACTCTAACGAACAAAAAAAAAGTATTCTGGTTTTGCACAGATGTAAACTTGAATTTAATTTTTCATTTTCATTTTAAGTGAAACAAAATATGATTGTTATATTTTTGGTAAATACAATTTTAAACTCTTTCATTTGCATTTTCAAGGCAATTCCTTGAAGCGTATTTGGTTATTAGCATACCTGGCAGTGCTCCGGTTTTACGTCACGGACTCCCTTTTCTACCAAGGGTTAGGACAGTTGCCTTCTTGCGAAGGACTTGTTTTGGCAGATGTAATCTGCCTCAGAGTTGTGGACGCTACCGCTTGAGCCACGGTGACTACTTTAGCATACCTGGCAATATGCAATACAAAAGGACTTCAAAAATTATTTGTTTTTGAATACACATAACACCTCCCACACTCATTTTACTATAGAAGAGGTAATCGCTTCTCATCGTACATTTTGGTGGTTAATAAAGCAAAAATCCGGCTAATCTTGCAGCGTAATAAAAAAAAACAAGCACTGCAACATAACCCGCGAACAAAGCCAAACCTGTTCCAATCCAATGAACTGTACGTGTTAAGCAATCTTTACGTGATTTACAGCAACTCCGACTACATCCTCTCTCTTCGTAATCAACGGTGATACTATGTGGAGTAATATTGGTAGTCAAAGGACCATTGTTATTGGGTTGGCTGTTTTCTTTGACCTCAGTATACTGTCCCTCACAATCACTGTTTATATTTAGCGAGTCACCCATTTCTTTCTATAAATTTCCTGGAAGAAGAAGTAAAATATAATTCATTCGTCTAGATTCAGACATTATACTAAGACCATAATAACAGGATGTCTTTAGACTAAATAATAATAATAATAATAATAATAATAATAATAATAATAATAATAATAATAATAATAATAATAATAATAATAATAATAATAATAATAATAATAACAATAATAATAATAATAATAATAATAATAATAATAATAATAATAATAATAATAATAATAATAATAATAATAATAATAATAATAATAATAATAATGATAATAATAATAATAATAATAATAATAATAATAATAATAATAATAATAATAATAATAATAATAATAATAATAATAATAATAATAATAATTAGAGAAACCATAAAATTTACTATTGCAAACTATGAAAACATCACATCAACTCGTGTCTTTACTTAGGATATAACGACTAGTTCCGGTCCAGTAACTGACAACAAGGATAACAAGCTAAATAAGTTTATATTTAATATTGCTGAGAATTATTTACTCTGCTTCTTCTTCTTCTTCTTCTTTTCTCTTTCATCCCTCTTTTGAAATAGGCAACATCATGAATATTCTTATTATTTTTCTTTTTTACAAAAGTTTATCGTGCCAAAAGCAAATCCGCAAATATATAAATGACTATATGAATAAATGGTTAATTATAAATAAATAATAAGTTTATAAATAAATTAAGAGAAAAATTAATAAAAAAAAATAAGTGATTTAAGTGAATAAATACATGATTAAATAACTAATTTAATAAATAAATATGGAAAGGTCAAGTATCAAATTGATGGTTCTAATTGAGTTCCTGATCGCCATTCTGAATGCAGTTAACATTAGCATAGCTCTACTGGAGTGAAAGAGTAAGTCACCGTGGCTCAAGCGGTAGTCTCCGCGACTTTGAGGCGTCAGGTCGTGGGTTTATGCCCTTTCACGGTGTGAGGTTAGCAAGGGTATGCATTCAGGGTAACGACTACATCTGCCAACGCAAGTCCTTCACAAGAAGGCACCTTTCCTAACCCTTGGAAGAAAAGGGAGTCCGTGACATAATACCGGAACAAACTAACGTACAAACAAACTACTAGAGTGACAGATTAAAGCGATCTATGTTAAAATTTACGAAACAAATAGATTTACATAACCTAACCTACCCTAATCTATCCCATCTCACAATTTCGTTGTAAAATGGTTTCGTACTTATGTTGGCTGTTTGAAATGAAGCCTACCTGTAATTTCTAAATGAGCTGAACTACATAATACATAAAGGCCCGATTTCTCAAAAAGTGTAAACCTAGGATACCATAATTTTAGCTAGGCAGACACACACAAATGGTTTCCTAGGTTTACACTACTTACGAAATCGGTCAAAGTTCTACGAGAAACGTCCATTTTCTGTTTTGTTTATATCTTATTTGTTGCTATTAGTTCCTATTTAGGGTGAGCGCAGACGGATTGAAGCTAGAATTAAAGGTTGGTGTCCCTTCCGATCGCCCCACCATGGCTCGGACGTAGATATTCCTCACCACCAGAGTCGGGCATCAATACGTCTACAAACTCTTCCAATCAGTGCTAAATATATTTATTCCCAAAAGATTAGTAACTCCCTTTTTACAATGCCGTCAAAACTTTCCCAGATATCCCCCAATGATTTTGATCATAATTAAGGAGTTATAAATTATGTTCGGTCATATTTTTTTTTCAGTTCTTAATAGAAATTACTATTTCCAATGTACTTGTACTCTGAAGGTGTAGATCACGTGCTTATAATCGCGCATGGAGATCACGTGTTTAACGAAGAATTTTGTTTCTTGATCACACTCTACATTAGCACAAAAAAAGATAAGTAAATATGTAAATATATAACTAGATAAATACATTTAATAAGAAAGTAGAATACATAAACCATAAATAAGTGAAGTAAAACAACAAGTAAATAAATTTATAAGATAAATGAATAGCGATATAAATGATTAACTATATATAAATAATTTGCGTAATTAATTAATTTATATATGCAACAT
>JAXCGZ010010219.1:10000-37500 GCA_037179515.1 Halocaridina rubra | reverse complement strand
CATTTAGTGATTACTAGAATCTGTCTATCTACTTATCCATCTGTCTAAGTCTATCCAAGCTTATCTCCATATATAAAATGTAAGCTCTTTCTCTCTCTAACACACACACACACACACACACACACACACACACACACACACACACACATATATATATATATATATCGGTAATTGGCCTTTCCGGGAGGATAGTAATTGTTCCGGTTTTACGTCACGGACTCCCTTATCTACCAAGAAATAGGACGGTTGCCTTCTTGCGAAGGACTTGTTTTGGCAGATGTAATCGTTACCCTGAGTGCATGCCCTTGCTAACCTCAGACCGTGACGGGGGCGCGAACCCTCGACCTGACGCCTCAGAGTCGGAGACGCTACCGATTGAGCCACGGCGACTACCCGGGAGGGATAGTAATAATAAATCTAATCCAAGAAAACTATCCAATCGTATCCTATTTTGTTTTATCCTAACCAAACTTAGCCTACCATACAGTTACAATGAAAAAATAAATCGTACATAAAAGCCCTTTACTGGGATTATCTAAGGTAATAGAAGCTATATATCAATGTATTGCATAAATAACTTTAATTGTATTTTATCTTTGAATTATTTAATTCCTTTCTAGTAACCAGTACGTGTAACTAGGAAATATATATTTATCTCTTTACTCATTTCCCGCATCTGGTGAATGCTGTAATTTGGGACGGGTGGATGTGGGACGTGTCAAGAGATAAAGAGATGAAGGTAAAAAATTTCGACTGTAGGATCTCACGGCAGAACATTCTTGCCAGTTTAGTCTATAGGGGGTGACCCAGGAAATGGAGGATAGAATTGTAAAGGCCCTTTATCCCCAAGAACTATGAGAGGTCAGTAAGGTGAAGTGGTCTCCAGCTGATATGTGCTTTGACTCAACCAGCCACCTCCTTACAAGGGGACTGCGGTCATAGTATATGTATATATAAGTGTATGTATGTATGTATGTATGTATGTATATGTATGTATGTATGTATGTGTATGTATGTATGTATGTATGTATGTATGTATGTATGTATGTATGCTTGTGTATGTATGCATGTATCAATAATTTAATTTATTTATTTCGTTCATATATTTATTCTCTAAGCTCTGAAATAGCAACACTTGCTCTGGTAACAATGCTGATCTGGTATACCATCCCTTCTCCCTCCCTTACAGCGGCCTCCGAAACTAATCTGGAAGATGACATCACTGAAGAATTCCAGATAAGGAATTCCTATATCTTGGATGAAATACTATAGTCGAGGTCGGTGATACCCGTTAATGAGTAGTATGTATGTATGTATGTATGTATGTATGTATGTATGTATGTATGTATGTATGTATGTATGTAAGTATCTATGCATGTGTGTATGTAAATGTGTATGTATGCATAGACATGTATGTGTGGAGAGAGAGAGAGAGAGGAGAGAGAGAGAGAGAGAGAGAGAGAGAGAGAGAGAGGAGAGAGAGAGAGAGAGAGAGAGAGAGAGAGAGAGAGAGAGAGAGAGGAGAGAGAGAGAGAGAGAGAGATGAAAAATAACAAGTCAAAACGGAACTTGATTTCAGGTAACAAGGGAGTTGATCTTTGGAAAGTATGACACGGGCGATCAGTGATTGTGGAGGGAGGTAAAGGGAGTAGTACCTGGAGACAGAGAGGGGGGAACGTATAGGGATGGGGCGATATAAAGATATGGTTTGGACATAAAGAGTGGAAGGAGTATGAGGGATGCGAATGAAAGCGGGGGGAAAGACAGAGGATCCAGGTGATAGGACGAGGAGGAGGGGAGATCGAAGATGGTGAAGGCTTAATCGTAGGAGACTGAAGGGGATATGTATGAATGGGAGATTACTAAGGAGGAGGGGTGGTCGGGGTATCATGGGAGGAGGCTATTAGAAAGGAGTTGATGGGGGTGAAAGGAAAGATACCTGGGGGACACCTGAACATACCTGGGAAGGAAGGGGATAGTATTGGATGGGGGTAAATGGATGCAGAGACCAGGGGGCCTATGCCTGGGGAGACACCTGGTCAATACCTGGGATATGGGGAGTGGTAATAGGTGGCGTATACTATACTAAAAGTGTGTTTGTGTAAGCAGCACCACCTCTCAAGGTGAACAACTTGTACCATTGGAGGAAGTACTCACACATACATCTCTCGGCTAGTTTTGTTCGTCGTTTGGAACTAAACGCACATCCTTATTTCAACATTCAAGATCTTCTTCCTCACAACTTTATTTTTTTCCTTCCCTTTATCATCCGCCACACTTCATATTTTCCTCCCCTTTTCATTAATCCTTCATTCTCTTCTTTCATTTTATTTCTTTCTATGATGCTAAATCAATCTCTCTCTCTCTCTCTCTCTCTCTCTCTCTCTCTCTCTCTCTCTCTCTCTCTCTCTCTCTCTCTCTCTCTCTCTCTCAAGATAAAATTCCGAAGGCTGTATGGCCACGAACAGTTCTCTTGAAACTTAAGCTTTGTGCTTCCCTTAGTCGAGAATATTGCATGGCAAGGACACGTGGAACAACATATAAAATACGTTCCATTAAAACAGGCAGGTAAGTACAGACAGGTAAATACACACAGTCGCTCTCCAACTTCCAGTGGAGGCGATGGTGTGAAGAAGTGGAGATGACTATTGCATGACTTGGACACGGGGAACAACAAGTAAAAGCCCGTTCCCATTAAAATGGACAGGTAAGTACAGGTAGACAGTACATACACAGTCGATCTCATGCATTTCTGTGGAGGGGGAGGAGGCGGTTGGTGGTGGTGGTGATGAGGAGAAGAGGAAGAAAAGTTATAAATAATGATGATGCATAAATACCTTACATCCTTTTCAAGGTATTCAATTAAGAGCAATTAATATATGAAAGAATGTGTGCGTGTGTGTGTGTGTGTGTGTGTGTGTGTAGGCATGTGCGCGCGTGTGTGGGCGCATATGTTGCTTCACATGTTCCTAATTACTTATATGACTGCATGTTTGTACAAACACCAATTGGCAAGATTCATCTTTACTTCATTGTTTCCAAATACACACATGCTAATCATGTATACAGAAACATGCATACATCGAGAAAAACTGTCTACTAGGTAGCTTCCAGAACAAAGTGGCACGTCGCACGTGGCATGATACGGGGCATGCCAGTGGAAATAGAACATCCGGTAATATATGAAACCTTTCACACAGAAGTGGCGTGACGCGTTCCATGTGCCACGTGCGACTTGTAACGCAAGTTGCACGTAGCACATGCGACGCGCCATTTTGGTGTGAAAGCGGCATTACGGTATAACAAAGGGCAATATCCAGAGTAATGAAGTTATTACTTTCCAATAGGTTGGAAAATAAGTGATTATTATAATAAAATGATGCAACAATCTACTGGCGATTCTGATTTTTAAACAGTTTATTCTCTCTCTCTCTCTCTCTCTCTCTCTCTCTCTCTCTCTCTCTCTCTCTCTCTCTCTCTCTCTCAGGATCGAATCGCTAGTATGACTCGCAAAGAATATTCTAAAAAAAACATGTTGGCATAAATATCTAAGTACAGCCACACTGAACGCGCTTTGACACCGCATTAGTTAACAATGTGTTAATTTTTGCCCTTGTCCCGCTGCTAGACATCCTACTACCCTCTACATCCCCCCAGGAAAATCACGTTCGGTGTGGCCAAGCCTGAGAGAGGACTTTGACGAGGTAATCCTGTCATCTTTTACAGGAATGTACACCTTTCAGGGAATATACAACACACATTCGTATAGACCAAACAAATCATCCCACAACAGAACAAGGAAGGACGATAATTACCTATTATTATATTTATTTTAAATATAGTTATTAAAGTATAACCATGGATTGGATGAATGGATTCGGTTTTACTTCACGAACTCCCTTTTCTACTAAGGGTTAGGACGGTTGCCTTCTGACGAAGGACTTGTTTTGGCAGATGTAATCGTTACCCTGAGTGTATGCCCTTACTAACCTCAGTCCGTGACGGGGCGCGAACCCTCGACCTGCAGCCTCAAAGTCGCAGACGATACCATTTTGCCACGGAGACTACTGTTAATAAAGTATAGGAATAAAGTATGAAATAAACTTATGACTGGGTGAAAGAGGGAGTTTCTTTACTATGTTCTTTATTATATTTGGGGGCCGTGGCCGCTCATTGTTCAAGTGCACGTGTCGGGATCACCGCAGAGAGTTAGGAAGGGCATCCAGCTAATCCTCCGGTTCAAATATGTCTATGTCCACCACAATTCGAATGGAAACTAATTGTGACACTTTAAATGGTGCTTGCTGAGAGAGGGATTAAATTTATTGGTGTACAATGGGTTTCATTCGCTTAATTGATCAATAACATGTAGTAGGTTGACCCATGGCTTCAACCGCAAGTTGCAATACTACAACTGAGTGGTCTTGTGGACTTAACTAAGACTGTCCATGACAGTTCGATGTTAAGTCTTCCTTCAGTTACGATTCTCTTTCTATGCCTACATCAACACCGAATATTTTTGGATATTCGTTACATGTTTTATTATCCCTTCATATGTGACAAGTCACAATACTCCCCATCTCTAATTCTCTTTATGTTTTCTTCGTGCCCAGGCTCGATGAAGGTATTTTATTTTTTGTCTGTCCTGGTGTCACAATCATAAAACAAACAAACAAAAAATACCCCTCAACATATTGCTAAGTATTTACTAAATGGAGCTGAAATAAAAGTGAGCTTTTATTGCAAGCACATGAAGCTCATAAAATCCCCGCCCACAATCTGTAATTATCTGAACCTTAGCTGAGATTGCATCCCTAAAGCATGCAAAGAGGGGAGGTCGAGGCCCTGAGGTAACCATATTCCCCTCTTCAAAGACTCGCCTACTATCTCTAAATTAAGTAATTAAGGAGGTCTAACTCATTATCTAAGCTTAATACACTCGAAAAGGTCTACAATATCCCTTATGCCGCTTTCACACCAAAGTGGCACGTCGAACGTAGCACATGGGACGTGTCACGCCACTTCTGTGTGAAAGGTTTCATATATTTCCGGATGTTCGTTTGCACCTGGCGTGCCACGTGGCATGCCACGTGCTACTTTGGTGTGAAAGCGGCCTTAATGGATGAGAAGTCGGAATCTTGATGTAAGCTACATTGTGCACTCATGCCATTGGTACTATCATAATAAAAACTCCTCCGACATTTTCTTAAGTACAATCGAAATTAAAGTCCTAATTACCATTTCCTAAAACAGCACAATAGCACTAAAAGCCCCGTCCACAATTTCCTAATAAGCACAATCGAAATAAACGTCCCGCCCACAATTTCCTAATAAGCACAATCGAAATAAATGCCCCGCCCACAATATCCTGATAAGTACAGTCGTAATAAGAGCTCCGCCCACGGTATGTTTAGAAGCATAATTGTAATACAAGGCTCGCCCACAATTTCCTATTGAAAAAAATCATAACAAAAGCCCAGGACATAATTTACTAATAAGCACAATCGCAATAAAAGCCCCGCCCACAGCTTTCTAATGTGCACGATCGTTATAACCCCGCCCACAAATAAAAATAAAAAAATTCCAGAGTAGAGGTCAAGCTCTTGAAAATATATGAACATATAGAGAGTAACAACACTATCCCACATAAAGCACTTGGAAAAGGGCAGCCAAAAATATATGTTAAGGCTGAGGACCTGGAGCAATCATAAAGCACTTGAAAATGCCCCGCCCACAATATATATATATGAAACACTAAGTTAAGGTCGAGGATCTGGAGCAACCACAAAGTACTAAAATAAACAATATATAAATAAAACAGTATGTCAAAATCAAAACCTAGAGCAAGCTTTATAATGTCGAATTAGAAGCCCCGCCCATAGGTTTACAAGTACAATTTAATTGGCTGAGCACATATGGAGCAGGGCTTTCAGCCAGTGAAATTACCAAATGCTATTTAATGGGCGTGATATTTATAAAATTAATTTTATATACGCAACCGAGCACAAAAGTTTAATTATATATAACAACAACTTGTACCAAACACATTTTGTTAAGAAATAGATACATAACTGTCAGTTATCCAGTAAAATAAATTAATTAGGAAGTAAATTATTTTAGAAATAGAAAACTGGCACATACATTATTATACGATAAACAATAAAATATAACCTCCATATGGTTAGAAGGGGCCTAAACAGATGTTTTCAAAGATTGCTGCAACAATTCTGGTAAATAACCTATTATATTCTTACAATATGAAGTTACATACTACTACTACTACTGCTGCTAACTACAACAAACACAGGCATTCTCTCTCTCTCTCTCTCTCTCTCTCTCTCTCTCTCTCTCTCTCTCTCTCTCTCTCTCTCTCTCTCTCTCTCTCTCTCTCTAAGGCACCCACATGAGGCAACATGTGGGTGGAATCTAACAATGTTAAATACACAATCACACCTACGATACACGGTCCCACGTTTATTAATGAAGTTGTAATGAAAGTCAAAAACTTTATTCATTTTATATCACGATTATTATTATTATTATTATTATTATTATTGACTATGCTAGCGCACTAGTAAGAGCGTTCAGAAGTGAAAAACCCGTGTTCCAGCCCATCGTGGGTAGTGAAGAGCATCCAGCCTTAATTCCCCAGCTCCAACCTATTTGTGTTCACCCCCAATAGAATGGGGATGAATAGTGACATATAAAAAATAAATTATTATTATTATTATAATTATTATTATTATTGTTATTATTATTATAAGTTATATATGTGTGTGTGAGAGTTTACAATTGTGTATGTGTTTGCAAATAAAGAACTGGGATACTAAATCTGGATGAATACGCAATCACTATTTAAATGTTTTCTGCGTGCCTAGGTCAAATGAGGGCAATTTTTTTTTTTTTTTCCCGTCCTGGTGTTACACTCATTAAAAAAGGTGTTTTATCACAATATTCTTTATATTAATGTTAACTAACTAATCAACTTGACACTATTATATATGCAACGCTGAGAGAAAGTGTATTTAATGCTCCTTTAAGGGGGGTTTACACGGTCAAACTGTTCGTCGAACGCGGTTCGACAGACAAGTGTTTGAAGCGATGTTCGAATGTGTGAACGGGGTATTTGGTTGTCGAACACGGAACATGTTCGACAACCAAATACCCCGTTCACACGTTCGAACATCACTTCAAACACTTGTCTGTCGAACCGCGTTCGACGAACCATTTGACCGTGTAAACCCCCCTTAAGGGAGTGCCTGCGTACACATCTCTCCAAGTAATTTTTTTTTTAATTTATTTAGATAACTGTACATGGGGACATGTGCACATGGGCACTCCCATATTGCAGTTGATAAACATTACAATCTATATTTGGTTATGTATAAATAAAATATTAATAGAATTTGCAATTAGTAAGGCTATTAGAACTAAGTAACTTTTTATAACTGGATCAATGGCATTACACTGGGACATGTTGTTGAATCTCTAGCCCTAAGTCACATTAATTACTGCACAACTGTTTGGGGATCTACCACTAAGACTCAAATAAACAGAATACAGAAGCTTATTAATTTTGCAGCTCGAGTTCCCCTGGGACGAATAAGAAAATATGACCACATCACACCAGCTCTCAATAAACTTGGGTGGCTGCGGGCAGAAAATAAGGTCGCTTATGCTATTTATGTTTTTGTATTCAAAATTTTGGACCATCATTATCCTAGCTGGCTATTTGATTTAAGAACAGTCAGGGATATAAGGGGAACCAACACAAGACAGAGCAGTGAGCTCTTTATTCACAGAACAAACACAGAAGCAGGTTCAAAGATGATCACTATCAAAGGGCCAACACTCTGGAATAATATTCCAGAGCATCTTAAAAATGCATCCTCCTTCACAGCTTTCAAAGGCAAACTATATAGTTTTCTTTTGGACAAATAGTTGCTGCTCATTAAGAACTAATTATTCTCATTGTAAGGAAACAAATATGGAAATGATGCCGATAATAACGATCCTGTATCTAGTGGCATACTTACTACTTTATTATTAACATTATTGTTAACATTTTTATTACAGCATTATTATTTTCTATGAAAGCTACATTTAATTTAACTATATGTCTAACCCTCTTATTTATTAGTTTAATTACATGTCTACTTATAAGTTACTATTAATGTTGAATAACCATTGTACAAAATGGAAATAAATGTTTTGATTTGATTTGATTTGATTTAACGTAATGTTATCTGTATGGGCGCCAAAACAACTCTGTCTCCCCTCGCACGCTGTTTGACCCTTTTCAACACCTCGGGTCATTCAAACACATACAATAATAATAATAATAATAATAATAAGACTTTATTTCCAACGTACATTGGGTATTCAAATATGGGTGTACTATTAAAATTTACAAGTAAAATCTTCCTTTAAGAGTAACTTCTTAAGATTATATTTAAAAGTATACACTGAACCAGCATTTTTTAGTTCTCTGGGAAGCTGATTATATAAATGAGGTCCACGAATGTTTATATCTCTTGAGCCAATATCAGTTTTAGACCTTCGTACTAATAAATCTTCCCCTTGACGGGTAGTTAACCCGGTAACTGAGCTTACTGTAGAAAAATTATACAAGCAATCAGGAAGATTGTTTCTTAGTATATTAAAAACAAAGGTACATATATCAAAAACATATTTATCTCTAATCTTTATCCATTCTAGATCTTTTAAAACAGGAGAGATGTGCTCGTATTTTCTTACATTGCCAACAGCCACTCGTGCTGCAAAGTTTTGTAACTTTTGTATTCTTTGTAATTGAGTCTTATTTGTACATCCCCAAACTTTGAGACAGTAATTAATTAAACTCATAGCTTTCAGAGAAGGGGGAACACCCCATAACCTATGGTGTGGGGGCAGCTAAAACAATGCAGGCTTCCCCGCCAAATTTTGGACTTGGTTTTTATAACAGAGAAAGCCATGTGAGAATTTTAGCCTGCACATGGGGGCGTCCATGGGTGAGGGCTATGCGTCAGCATTATAAGTCTAATTCGTAATAATTATATGTACATTATTTAATAACTGCATTAATGACATACCTTTGGGATAAAGTGTGTGTTGGGTTTTACGTCACGGACTCCCTTTTCTACAAAGGGCTAGGACGGTTGCCTTCTTGCGAAGGACTTGTTTTGGCAGATGTAATCGTTACCCTGATTGCATGCCCTTTCATAAAAAAAAGTTATCACACTAGTAATACGAGTCGATGATAACTTGTTCGTGCGATCAATATATGACACTCGAAGAACAATCACAAAACGCTACAATGTAAATGCATTTATATTTTTACTACTGCATACACACACTTATCATAGTATACACACTGTCAGGATCACAGAACCCATCAGTCACACTTTGATCATGTTATAGTGATGTCTGTGATGTTAATATCAAATGTAATTAGATTATAATTATAATACATGAACTGACAAAACTGTTTGCTTGTTGGTAGGACAACTTTAAATTTACAATTTATCTGATATAATTAAAGGAGTGATATACAGGTCTGATGATAATTATATAGTATTCTATTATTAGAAATAATAGTATTCTATTTCTATTTTAGTAACACTGATCATACTGTTACTCCTATACTACTACTACTACTACTGCTACTACTACTACTACTACTACTACTACTACTACTGCTGCTACTACTGCAAATAGTCATGTTGTTGTTCTTTGACAGCCATATTTTGCGCCACTTTTAACTACCATTCGAATGAGGGTGGATGCAGGAAAGATGCAATAATAATAATAATAATAATAATAAGAATAAGAATAATAATAAGAAGAAGAAGATCCGGTTCCGGTTTTACGTCACGGACTCCCTTTTCAACCAAGGGCTAGGACGGTTGTCTTCTTGCGAAGGACTTGTTTTGGCAGATGTAATCCTTACGCTGAGTGCATGCCTTTGCTAACCTCAGACCGTGACGGGGCGCGAACCCTCGACCTGACGCCTCAGAGTCGGAGACGCTACCGACTGAGCCACGGCGACTACAAGAAGAAGAAGAAGATAATCACGTATAAATAATAATAATTTCCGGCTAAATGAGTATATTCAGTGCGAAACAAAAAAAATGAACAAGGATGGCACACGCCAAGAAAAAAAAAACATACACATTAGTTTAAGTATAAATAAATAAAAGTGTGTCTTCGCATTCCCTGGAAGTAGTTATGAGATAATGACCATAAAGGTATGCATGTACAATAGGTGTGTGGGTGTGTGTGTGTGTGTGTGCGCGCATGAGCATGCCACACTATGGCATTACATTAACTGAGGCATTAAATATATAATCCATGACCTCATATTGTCATTTCTCTCTCTCTCTCTCTCTCTCTCTCTCTCTCTCTCTCTCTCAAAACATACACATTCGAGTGTGTGATTACCTAATTGTGTTTACGGGAAAGAGCCCAAAGCTCGTATCTTCCCGTCTCCTGATCTTTTTTTTTTTTTTAGATTCTCCACCCACGGATGGGTGGAACGGGTCATGGAGGACCCATAGGGTGGTCGGCAACCGGCACAGGCCCCAACCCCCCACTGTGGTGACCAGCCACAGCAGTAACCTCCCCAGTAAACAGCTTAAACTCTCTTGCCTGGACGAGGCGCGATCCGTCGACCTCGCGAATGCGAGGCCAGCGCGTTACCACTGTACTAGCCAGGAGGCTGTCTCCTGATCGGTTCCATTTTTAGACTTAGTGATACTTATCATACCTGTCCTTAAAACTATGGATTGAGATAGCATTAACTACCTCCTCGCTTAGCCAATTCCAATTATCAACTACTCTTACACTGAAAAAGTATTTCCTTACATCCTGCAAACAAGTTTTCTTCCGAAGCTTCAAACTATGACCTCTAGTTCTAGAGCCAGCCATATCGAAATATCGATCCCTATCCACTCTATCATAACCATGAAGGAATTTAAAGACTGTCACCATATCCCCCCTTACTCTTCTAGCTTCGAGTGATGGCAAGTCTAATTCCCTCAGCCTCTCATCATAACCGAGATTGCGTATTTCTGGCACCAGTTTCGTGGCATGTCTTTGAACTTTTTCAAGCTTAGCTATGTGCTTTTTCAAGTGCGGATTCCAAAAGGGGGCTGCATATTCGAGTTTTGGCCTCACATAGGTTACATAAATATTTCTGAACATTTCCTTGTCCATGTGCCTGAAGGCTACCCTTACGTTTGATAAGAATGCATATGCTGCCCTTACTACGCCATTTATATGTATTTCTGGAGACAAATCTGCCAGTATGTTTACTCCTAGATCTCTCTCATTTTCTGTCTCTTGAAGTTGTACTCCAGCCACCGAGTAGTCAAGCTTGGGCCTTCTTGCACTTGTACCCATTCTCATTACCTTACATTTTGAGGTATTGAATTTCATTAGCCACTTTTCTGACCACTCATGCAGATTATTTAGATCCTCCTGAAGTTCTCTACCATTGTTCTCGTTTTTTACTTTCTTCACAATCTTTGCATCATCTGCAAACATATTCATGAATGAATTTACAGACTCTGGTAGGTCATTTACATATACAAGGAACAAAAGTGGCCCTAAAACTGAACCCTGTGGAACTCCACTACTAACTCTTCTCCATTCAGACACTGAGTGTCTTACTCTAACCCTCTGTTCCCTTCCTTCTAAGTAAGTTTTTATCCATTCCAAGACATTTCCACCTATTCTAGCCATTGATTGCAGCTTCCTAATAAGTCTCCCATGTGGAACAGTGTCAAACGCTTTCTGGAAGTCTAGGAATATGCAATCTGCCCAGCCCTCTCTTTCCTGTAAGATTTGGCTTACCTCATCATAAAATTCTAATAAGTTTGTTACTGTTGATCTTCCTTCTCTGAAGCCATGTTGCCTCACTGACAAAAAGTTGAAGGATTCCAAGTGAAGAGAGATATGTTTCCTTAGTAGTTTCTCCATAAGTTTGCAAACTATGCTGGTCAAGGAAACTGGTCTATAGTTCAGAGCCGTATCCCTCCTTCCCTTTTTGAAGATAGGTATCACATTTGCTTGTTTCCAGCATCTTGGAATCTCCCCCGACTCCAGTGACTCCTTAAATATGATACTTAGTGCCACTGATATTGTGTTTGCGCATTTTTTAAGCACATGAGGGGATATGTCATCAGGACCTGTAGCTTTATGAACATCTAAATCCATCAGTGCTTTGCATACCTCTGTGGCTGTAAGGTTGATGTTCTCTAGTACCGGCCCTTGAGCTTCTATCACTGCAATCTGAGGGGGTGGGGTATTTTCTACTGTAAATACTGACTGAAACTCCTTGTTCAACTCTTTGCAGATCTCTTCGTCCGTCTCAGTGATGCTTCCATCCGCTCTCTTTAGCCTTAAAACCTGTTCTTTTACCTTCAGTTTTCCTCTGATAAAGCTGTGGAAAAGCTTGGGATTTTCTTTAGCCTTCCTGGTGATGTCCCTCTCATAATCTCTCTCTGCCTCTCTCCTTTTACTTAGGTAGTCATTTCTTGCTCTTTTGTAGGTTTGCCAGGCATTTATGTTTTTTCTCCTCCTATACCTTTTCCAGCATTTGTCTCTCCACTCCTTAGCTCTTTTACACCCATTATCGAACCATTTCTCTCTGGCATGAATTACACCTACTTTGGTGACAGGTATGCAGCAATCTACTATCTTCCCATATTTCTCACAAAAGATGTCATACATTTCTTGTACAGATTTGTTGTAAAATAAGGTTCTCCAGTCAATAACTGCAAAAAGCTCATTCATTTTGATGTAATCTCCTTTCGGATAGTTCCTCCTCATGTCCTCAGTGCCTCTACTCTCAGGAAGAATGTCTTCAATGATATACTCCATCAACAACACACAGTGGTCACTCTTTCCAATTGGTGGTTCATACTCAATATTTTCAATATCCAACACATTATCTGTGAACACCAGATCAAGTAGTGATGGCTCATCCCCACCCCTGGCTCTTGTTGGTTCCATTACATGTTGGTGTAGGAAATTCCCTTGTACGCAATCTAGGAATCTTGCCCCAAATGAGTCCTCACCACTGTGTGGGTCAAGATTTATCCAATATATCTCTTTATGATTAAAGTCTCCCATAATCAAAATCCTACATTTTTTCTCCCGCGCCATGTTAACAACTGAGTTTATGACTTCAATCGTACCTATATGACTTTCCTCATAAATTTCAAGCCTATTTTGGTTCCTTGGTGGGTTGTATACAACAGTTATTATAATGCTCTCTGACCCAGTATTTATGCGAGCAACAAGAAATTCCCTGAACTCACTTTCTATAGCCAAGTTTATTTCTTCAACTTGAATCCTCTCACTTATGAGCAGTGCTATCCCTCCACCAGTCCTCTCAGATCTTTCGACCCTTAGTATTCTGAAGCCCTTAGGAAAAACTGTGACACTGTTTATGTCCTCACTCAACTTAGTCTCTGTAATTGCTACTATATCTGCCTTACTGTTGTGAATCCTATCTTTTAATTCTACTGCCTTACCAGCTAATCCATCAGCATTTGTGTATAACAATCTTAATGAGGCCCCATCCCCTGATCTTCTGTCATTATCTTCTTTATCTCCCCTTTGTCTGGAAGTATTCTGTAACGAAAATTTTTCTTCTCTTCTTCATTTCTTTCATCATTTAACCTTCTTGCCTCTTGCAACAAGTTTTTGATCTTTCCCATCTCTTCCTGTGTTCTGTATCGTCTAATGAACACTTCTTTGCATTCTTGAAGGTCTTTTAGACTTTTTTTTCTCAACAATATTTCCCTACATGTCTCCCCTCTCTCAAAGGTTACTTTTGTTGGTCTCCGCTTTCCTTCCCTCGAATATTTACCTAGTTGGTGTATGTTTACAATATCCTCAGGACCACATACTACTCCAAGCTTTCTTATCAGGTCTACAACGTTAGCTTTATTTTCTTCAAGTCTCCCCTGCCATGTTGGCTCCTGGGATTCACTTATGCCTGAGATTACCACTGTCTTCTCCTTATCAAGTGCCTGTCTGATGAGTGGGTTTGCCCTTTCCATCACAACGTCTTTCATTTTTTCGATTACTGTCTCTTTATAGTCAACTGTTTGTATGTTTTCCAGTGCCACCACCTTTACAGCCTCTTTTACTGCCACATTCCCCTTTAGTGCATCAGCAAAGGACGTTTTCATGGCATCATTTTCCATATTCAGCTCCTGGAACTCTTTTCTGAACTGTTCAATGTTTTCCTTAATCTGAACATTCCAAGCAGCAATCTCGTCTCTCTCAGAAGAGAGCAGTGAACTAACATCTAATTCCTTTAGGTTGTCATTTAGCTGCTTGTTTTTATCTTCTTGTTTAGAAATTCTAGATTCTAGTTGACTCTTTTCCCCTTCCAGCTTCTTTATTCTTTTTTCTAGTTCCTTTCTCTCCTGCCCTTGTGCTTTATTTGCTTCCTCCAAAGATCTTATTTGTTCTCTGAGTGTTTCATTCTCTTTTATTTCTCCATCCATATTCCGAATTTTATCATCAAGGCTTGTAACCATTTCCTCTAACTTCTTGATTCTCTGTTTAAGTCCTCTGATGACTACCCCTTCCCCCGACCCATGGGTGGGAGAGGTTTGGGACAGAGATGGCTTCATTTTTATGTTCTCCCTCTCACAGAATATAGAAAGAAGACGAGAAAGAGGAAAAAAAAAAAGAAAAGAGAAAAACTTCTAATTTACCTTCACACAGAATTTTTATATCTCCATATAAGTGCTATTTAGTGACTCAGTTTGTCTCCTTTCTGGTAACACACATCTTAACTTAAAAACTTGACCATGGTAATTTAAGTATAAAAAGAAAAAGAAAAACAAAAGTCAAACCTGAAGGAAAATTCGAATTTTTGTTCGAGGTGGCACCCACCTGTTTCTGTTATATATTCTTCCTAACTGATAAACTGACTTGCTAACCAAGATATGTTATCACGGGATTTAAACTTTACATTTAACTCAATATATATACAAAATAACAAAATAGCAAAAGAGAAAGCTAAAAGAAAAGCAAAAAAAATGAAGAAAATAGGACTGCTGTACTACTTGGCAACTTAACTCAGTACTGTTGACAGGTGGGTATTTGGTAATTTTTTTTTCTTTTATTATTCAATTTTTTCGTGTATCAAACTAACTAACTAGTTAATATAAATGGGAAGGATACTGATTTTAACAATATATAGAACCACAGGATCAGGTAAAACGGCTTAAGAGCTTTCCCCAGTTTACACAAAAAAATAGGTAATGTGGTGTGATGGCTCCACGTCTGGCAACTCTTCTAGATTTCCCTCAAGGCAGAAACTGGACGGCAGCTTCTCTCTCTTCCTCACGAAAAAGTTCTCAATTTTTTTCCTTTAATATGAACAGTCTCGTCTTACAACAAATATTAGTTTTTGTACTCACAATACTCTGCAGGATTTCAGATTTATGGAAATTATGGTAAAGTTTTCCACTAAGCACTTTAGTCACTCGAAACAGTTAAAAATTTAAGAGGAGCAATTCCGTGTGTCACTGAACGCGCGGTGTGTGTGTGTGTGTGTGTGTGTGTGGGTGTGTGTGTGTGTGTGTGTATGCGCTCGCGCGCGCGGGTAGGACACCATTTCCACCACTTCTGAAACTTAAGCTTAAGTCACTGTTCCACGACTGTCTCCACATATCACTATGTCACTCATTAAGCCAGCTGAGAAAACTTTACCAAGGATATAACATATAACTTATACAGCATTCGTATTGAGTTAATTATCAAGGAATTCTAGATAAATTATTCGGCAAATACAAGGAATCGCACCAAAATTTGTATATATTTCTTTAATAATTGAAGTATTATTACGTCACACACTCCCTTTTCTACCAAAGGCTAGGACGGTTGCTTTCTTGCGTAATCGTTATCCTGAGTGCATGCCCTTGCTAGCCTCAGACCGTGGCGAGGCGCGAACCCTCGACATGCCGCCTCAGAGTCGCGGACGCTAACACTTTGCCACGGTGACTACTAATGATTGAAGTATTATAATTAATTTAAAATACTTGATGTATAACTATAATACTTGATGTAATTAGTGTATAATATCAAATTTATAATTAATACATCCTACAATCACAACACTTAAACAGCATCTCTTATCTGCTATCGTGAGGTTAATATTGCATCATCACCATACTCACGAATGGATTTGTGAAAGTTTAATCTATTAAAATATCACCCAGTTATTTCTTATAACTAAAGCACTGTTTTATGTGTCAAAATTAGTCCCAATTCAACTGGGGGTGAACAAAGACAAGTTGGAGCTGGGGGATTATGGCTGGATACCGCCTTAGCCACTTCCCAACTTATGCTTTCAACCACTGAGATGTCGCAGCCCGCTTTTAATGAGTGAATTAAATTATAAAAAAATCAATGCTTGTAGGATGTTCATCAAATATAATAGTTCCGGTTTTACGTCACGGACTCCCTTTTTACCAAGGGCTAGGACGGTTGCCTTCTTGCAAAGGACTTGTTTTGGCAAATGTAATCCTTACTCTGAGTGCATGCCTTTGCTAACCTCAGGCCGTGACGGGGCACGAACCCTCGACCTGACGCCTCAAAGTCGCGGACGTTAACCAAATATAATATGTAACGTAAATATTTGTACATCAAAGGGAGTGCCTGCGTACACATGTTCCTATGTACAGTTAACATGATATTAAAATTCTAATGACACCATTTTTACTTACTAGAAGACTGCTTTACATTGTAATTGGGTAATCTTTACACAGTCTATAAAACTGTAATCCAAAGTCATTTCACATAAATAATGAATTAAGGAAATTACCACAAAAAAATATATAAATAGTCAACACTATTTTTTGTAATTGTGACACCAGGACAGGAAAAAAAAAATAATAAATAAATCTGCCCTCATCGGGCCTGGGCACAAAGAAAACAAAGTAAAGAGAAATAAAGATGGGGAGTGTTGTGACTAGTCAGCTGTGAGGGGATGATAAGAGATGTGTAACGAATATCCAAAAATATTCGGCGTTGATGTAGGCATAGACATGTCAATAAAGTGAAAAAATAAATATATAAAATTCAAACATATACAAAAATAAAGGAAACTGCCTTTCATCCAAAAAAATAAATATATTTTACAAATAAAAAAAAATAAAAAAAAGAGATCAATGTAGCACCACCGCCCGTTGCGATCTACATCTGAAAGTCTTTTGGACTTAAATAGGACTGTCAAGGACAGCTTAATATTAAGTCTTCCTTCAGTTACGGTTTTTTTTTCTATGCCTACATCAACTATATATGTTCTTGGATATAAGTTACACATCTTATTATCCCTTCGCATCTGACAAGTCACTACACTCCCCATATGTGTTTCTCTTTTATTTATGCTTTGTGCCAAGAACGATGGGAGCCATTTTTTTTTTCACCGTCCTTGTGTCACGCATAGAAAATCAAAAGCACCCGTAAATAAGGCAAAAATTTCATAAAAAGTTTCATAAACCTAAAAAAACACGAACAAAAATAGATCAAAAAGTTAAAAAAAAAAAAAAACATTAAAAAAATAACGAAAATAACTCAATTTTATCAGACACAAAAATGGGTATTTTATATACTAAAGTTTAGAAAATAGGTAAATACTAAAGAAAGGACAAACTTCAAAATACCCGAAAATATACGCAACACAATACCATCAGACAAAAAAATTAACTAAAAACAATAAAATAAAAAGCTCAATAAAGCAAAAGATATGTCAAAAAAATAGCCGAATATGAAAGCAGCGAAATTCCTTCCAAATACCGACGGGTCTCAAGTGATACCTTCTTCATACCACAAGGACCTATTTTCTCCCCTCGTCTAGGAAAAAGAATTTCCCCTCTCGAGGGTTTTGTGACCTCCCCTCGTGTTGGGAACTATCAACAAGAGAGGGCGGGAGATATAGAGGAGAGTGGTGGGGAGGTCGGTCTTCCCCTCTAGGAGGGAGTCATAGAGGTAAGAGTGGTGGAGGGGTCGGTCTTTCCCTCTAGGAGGGAGTCATAGAGGTAAGAGTGGAGGAGGGGTCGGTCTTCCCCTCTAGGAGGGAGTCATAGAGGTAAGAGTGGTGAAGGGGTCGGTCTTTCCCTCTATGAGGGAGAGGGGTAACAGCTGGCCACATCCGCTAACAAACCTTATCCATCATCGTCTCATTTCATTAAGAAAAGTCAATTGGAGAGGGTGGAGGAGGGGGAAGTTTTCTGAGGGGAGGTAGAACAGCATCTACACCTTCAAAATGAGTGGGGGAGGCAGTACAACGCTTTATCAACGTGCTATTAATACATGTATACCATAATATATTACTCTTAATTAATAATCGCAGAGTGCTCTTCTGCCATCAGTCAATTATTATACTATATTTTATTCTTAATTACTTACTATGATATTTAAAATTAATTCCAAATTCTATTAATATTTTATTTATACACAGCCAAATAGATTGTAATGTTTAACAACTGCAATATCACTGGGAGTGTCCATGTGCACGTCTCCATGTACATTTATCTGAATAAAAAAAGTAAGTCAACACTATTATTATTATTATTATTATTAGTTTTATTATTATTATTATTATTATTGTGATTATCATTATTATTATTACAATTTATAAGCTGTTTTAGTTTAACCAAATAAAATAACTAGGTAAAGCGAGTTAGTCCCTTCCTTCATTTTCTGTTGGAAGGGAGGGATTGTCAACTTCATCCCATTCATCCTGACAAGACTTTTTATTTTGTAATACAGTCCCTGAAACAGAAAGCCAGATTAACTCGGTGCTTAACCCAAGCCCGGTTCAAATGTCCTTTTATTGCTGGCAAGGACAATTAGGAAATACTCTCTCTCTCTCTCTCTCTTTGAAATATCTGAATGCACAGTCATTGTTGTGTCATTTCAATGAAATCGAATTAATGTTAACTCAAGATGATATTGATATTCTATGTATTTGCGAAACCTGGTTAGATTCCTCAATAGAGAGTAAATTCTTAAATATTCCTAATTTTAAGCTTTTTAGATGTGACGCTGGAAGAGGAGGTGGAGCCTGTATTTTTGTTAGGGAAATTTATAGTGTTTCAGCTGTGACCACAAATATAGATAAGGTGGAAGGAGTAGATGACCTATGGATACAAGTGCAATATAAAAAATTCCCTTCTGTAATTATTGGCTGTGTTTATCGCCATCCAAAGGCTACGGTTCTTTCTTTTTCGTATCTTTCAGATGTTATTAAAGCTATGTGCTTAAAGGAGAAACCGGTCTTTGTTATAGGAGATTTTAACGATGATCTTTTCAAAAAAGGAAACAACATTAAGAGTGTTATAAGCAACCTAAATTTAAATCAGATAATAAATAAGGCCACTAGAATTACTGAAAACACGTCTACCCTGATAGATTTAGTTATTACAAATAAAAAGGAAATTATAATTCACTCTGATGTTCTCCCAAGCCCCATTGCTGACCACGAAATGCTTTCAATGATTTTAAATTTACGTAAACCAAAGCCTGAACCCCAAATAGTTACATATCGTTGCAGAAAAAATTATAGTCCAAACATTTTTTGCAATCTTCTTCTTAATGAATCAGAAACTTTGAACAGCATCTTGAACACCGATAATGTAAACCTTCAAGTAGATATATTTACTAATACATTCATTAAATGTCTCAATAGCTGTTCACCGGTAGTTACAGTACAGCTAACTAGACCCTTTGCCCCATGGATCGATGAGAACTTAAAGAAATCAATAAAAGAAAAAAATGAGTTACAGTCAGAGCTAAGAAAAGACAGAGGTAATGACGAACTTGCAAATCAAATCAAACATAAAAAGAAAAGTGTTGAACGAGCGCTAGATGCTGCTAAAGACAATTATTTCAAAGAAAAATTTATTTCTTGCTGGGGTAACAGTCGGGAATCATGGAGGGTCTTTAAAGACATGTTACATGGTTTAAAGAATTCCAAGTCACCAAATTATGACAATCCGTTAGAGAAAGCTAACGAATTTAATGAATATTTTTCTGAAATTGGAGAACAAGCTTTTAGAAAATCTCAAGAAGGAATGGAACATACGCCACTATCACACTGGGCAAGCGAATCCCCACATCCTAATATCGCTCGCTTTAGACCACAACCTGTAGATGTAAACACAGTCATTTTAACTTTCAAAAATCTTAACGAAACAAAATCAGTAGGCTCAGACGATATACCGTTCAGATATTTGATGGATTCTCTTCCAATTCTAATTTTTTATATTACAATCATTGTTAATACGTCAATAGTGACAGGTATATTCCCTAATCTATGGAAGCACCCATATGTACTACCTTTTTATAAAAATGGGGATATAGATGCTGTCGGAAACTACAGACCCATCTCTTTATTACCAAGTCTTTCAAAGGTCCTAGAAAAAATAGTGGAAACACAGCTCATGTCATTTCTAGAAGCGAATTCTTTGTTCTCAGAGAGTCAACACGGCTTCCGAAGATACTTGTCAACAGAAACAGCATTGTTAAAGGTCACAGAACGCATTTATAGTAACATGGATAACCAACAAGTATCTCTTCTGTTATTGCTAGATCTGCCAAAGGCATTCGATAGTGTATCCCATGACATTCTTCTAAGGAAATGTAATAAATTAAATATCGATGAATTCTGGTTCAGTGATTATTTAAAAGATAGATGCCAATCTGTAAAAATCAATTCTGTTGTGTCAACACCTAGAAATGTGAAATTTGGGGTTCCTCAGGGATCAATCCTAGGACCTGTTTTGTTTTTAATCTATATAAATGATATGGCAGAAGTTCTTGAAAAATATTTTTTGGTACAATATGCGGATGATTGTCAGTTGGTATTATCTGATAAAGTATGTAATGTAGAAGATCTTTTAAAGTTAGCAGAATATGCATTGGATGAGGCAAAAGTATATTTTCAGAAAAATGGATTGAACGTGAACGAACAAAAAACACAATGCATGTTTGTTGGTTCACGCCAGTTAATATCTCTTCTCCCCCCTAATATCAAGATTAATTTTGGTAGTACTGTGATCACACCATCTGTATCTGTAAAGAATTTAGGAGTCAATATGGACACTTATCTCTTATATGACGTACATATCAGTCATATTGTCAAGAAGGTAAACGGCGTATTAATGATAATAAATAGAATAAAAGATAGATTCGATAAATCAATGAGAATCATGGTTGTTCAGTCACTAGCCCTTAGTATAATGAATTACTGTTCCAAAATATGGGGCATGACCACTAAACAGCAGCTTGACAGGGTTCAAAAAGTAGAAAATTTCGCAGCAAAAATAGCTACAGGAGGAGCTAAAAAATATGACCACGTCACCCCAATCTTAAAGGAACTAAATTGGTAAAAAATTGAATCCAAAATAGAATTTGATATCTGTGCCTTTACTTATAAAATATGCCATAACTTACTTCCTTCCTGGCTATTTTCTTTTCCCTCTGTAAGTGACGTGAACCCACGTTCTACTCGACAATCTAGAGATCTATTTGTGCCAAGAACAAGAACAGATTTGGGAGGAAAGTCAATAACTGTTAGAGGACCTAGAGACTGGAACAACATCCCAGATGATGTAAAAGACTCCTCATCTTTTCAAGCATTTAAAAGGAAGCTTAAATCTTATTTTTTCAATTAACAATATAATCAATAACTGTAATAGATGAGAAAGATCATTATTTTAAATTTTTTGACAATATTATTTTTTAGATGTATAAGTTCTCACAGTAAAGATTTTATTTTGTATATAGTAAGTAATTTACAGTACCTTGTACTGTATAGTATGAAGAATAACCGATGAATCTTTTGGAAATAAACTTTTTGATTTTGATTTTATTTGATTTGACTCTCTCTCTCTCTCTCTCTCTCTCTCTCTCTCTCTCTCTCTCTCTCTCTCTCTCTCTCTCTCTCTCTCTCTCTCTCTCTCTCTCTCACTTTTCTTCAGCTATGCATAAATATGAGGACTCAATGGCATTTTCTTTTTAATTTAAGCATTAGATACTATACATTTTTCAGTTAATTAATAATCGCAGAGTGCTCTTCTGCCATCAATCAAATGTTACTTTATATTTTATTCTTAATTACTTGCTATGATTATTTTAAAAATTATTTGAAAATTCATTTATTATTTGAATTACGCATAGCCAAATATAGACTGTAATGTTAACAACTGCATATCATTGGGACTGGCCGAGTGCACATGTCCTCATATACAGTTACCTGATTAATAAAAAAATAAATTAAAAAAAAATCCAGCTAACAGTGGTGTATCAGTTTTGGTAGCTTGGTAAGGCATCATTACCATATTTTGATTTTCTACTATCACACTATCTTCATCTAGTAGTCACCGTGGCTCAAACGGTAGCGCCCGCGACTCTGAGGCGTCAGGTCGAGGGTTCGCGCCCCGTCACGGTCTGAAGTTAGCGAGGGCATGCACTCAGGGTAAGGATTACATCTGCCAAAACAAGTCCTTCACAGTTAGGCAACTTTCCTAGCCCTTGGTAGAAAAGGGAGTCCGTGACGTAAAACCAGAACAAACATACAATATATTCATCTATGTCTATACATATTGATTTGTAAAATATTTTCTTTACTTGTGTCAGTAAATCTTTCATTTCTAATTGTTTCATGCCAAATAAAGAAAGAATTATATTATAGCAGCAATCAATAAATAATTTAAAAATGGTTTAATACATATATGTAAAGTGAAAAAAAGAAAAAAAAAGTTGGTATAAAGATGGGAATTATCTAGTCATAAAACATGGAGCCAATAATAATAATAATAATAATAATAATAATAATAATAATAATAATAATAATAACACTAAAATAGTTGCAGAAAAATAAGAGTAGTTTTAATTCCGGAATCTACTTCCTCTAAAGGAAAAAAAAAATACATGAACACACATACTTACACACACTGAGGTAACATGTGTTCCTCTTCATGAAGCCCCAGTGGTGTTTCTATTGCTCATCTAATTAATGCATGCATATATATATATATATATATATATATATATATATATATATATATATATATATATATATGTGTGTGTGTGTGTATGTATGTGTGTGTATATATATATGTATGTACCTACTTATTATTCTAACCTGAAAATTGTTATTCTATATCTGCTTTAAATTGTCTGCAGTAGTACTGTTGGAAAGTGAATTGAAAATATTGTCACAATGATTACTCTTCAAGTACTCTTCAATTATTACACTATATTTTATTATTAATTACTTGCTATGATATTTTAAATTAATTGCAAATTCTATTAGTATGTTATTTATACATAACCACATAGATTGTAATGTTATCAACTGCAATATGACTGGGAGTGCCCATGTGCACATGTCCCCATGTACAGTTATCTGAATAAATAAAAAAAAAAAAAAGAGATCATAAAACGTGAAGTGTCACACTTAACAAGAGACAATTAACGACACCAGAAATGATGCCAAAGATGCAATAACAGATGTTCAGCAGGTGTGTCTAGCCCTACCTTCTCACATTCATATAAATTCATATTGCACGTGTTTATGGAGTGTTGATTCAAATCAATATTAAAACAGGTGTCTTTTCCTCATGCATACAGTGATTAGAAACAGGAATATTTCCTCTCTCTCTCTCTCTCTCTCTCTCTCTCTCTCTCTCTCTCTCTCTCTCTCTCTCTCTCACACACACACACACACACACACACACACACACACAACACACACATACAAACACTCATATACACTGATTAGATGTGTGGCAGGTGTCTTGCGCTCTTTCTCTATACGAAGCACGTGTGTGAGTCCATTCATATCAAAATTAAAGCAGGAGTGTTTTTCTTCCCCGTAATCATTTAACTAAAACAGCTCTCTCTCTCTCTCTCTCTCTCTCTCTCTCTCTCTCTCTCTCTCTCTCTCTCTCTCTCTCTCTCTCTCTCTCTCTCTCTCTCTCTCTCTTATATGCATGGGGTTTTAACTAAATTCAATTCACATGAGAGCACTATGTAAAAAATTACCATATATAATCTCTTAGATAAAAAGTGGCCGCCGTGGACAGGTGGTAGCTCACGCCACTTTAATAAGTCAGGCAGTCGAGTTTAGACCCGCTAATGACTGAGATTAGATAGGCATTCACTCAGGGTAACGGTTTCACTCTGTCGAACAATCATTTCATGCAACATTAAGAATTAATTAAATTAAAGCAGTGATCAATAGTTGCTATGAGGTAGCAAAGTGGTTAGAGTACTCTAATCGGGAGGTGACAGACCCACGATCGAGCCCATCACGGGGCATTACGAGGGGCATCGAGCCTCAATTTCCCTTCTACAACCTGTATGTGCACACCCCCATTAGCATGGGGATCAATAGTGACAAATAACACGGCGTCGATAGTTCATATAAATGTTCCGGTTTTACGTCACGGATTCCCTTTTCAACCAAGGGCTAGGACGGTTGCCTTCTTGCGAAGGACTTGTTTTGGCAGATGTAATCCTTACCCTGAGTGCATGCCCTTGCTAACCTCAGACCGTGACGGGGCGCGAACCCTCGACCTGACGCCTCAGAGTCGCGTACGCTACCGTTTGAGCCACGGCGACTATCGAAAGTTCATATAAATATGGTCAAATATATAATGAGAATAACTGAATATGAGAGATATCATCAGAGGCCTAATGCCAATCTTATTATTAATAAGAATAAGTAATGTGATCGGTTTTACGTCACGGACTCCTTTTTAAGGGCTAGGACGGTGCCTTCTTGCGAAGAACTTTGGGTATTGGCAAGTACGACCGTTAACCTGAGTGGATACCCTTCCTAACCTCAGACCGGGTCTGGTCTCAAACCCACGACCAGACGAATTACAGTCGCGAGCGCTACCACTCAACCACGGCGGCCTAATAAATACATTATACGATATCAACGAATTATGAAGTTAGCTTAAGGATAAAACATATTAAAACAAACAAATACATTCACAATGAAATGTATCAAGATCAACGTCATTGTGCAGCAACACAGATGTTAACAATGAGGGAGAAATGACAACAGGTACACCTGTTCATTCTGACAAAAACATTATTTTTTATCATTCTCTTTATATTTGTGGTATAGAGTATTTTTTATAATTGAAGAATGTAATACATGTCTCTCTCTCTCTCTCTCTCTCTCTCTCTCTCTCTCTCTTTCAACCTATTTAAGTTCATCCCCATTCGAACTATAATTAACACTGACATAAAAGAAACAGCAAAATAAATTCTTGTCAATTGTGAACACTTACTTGCAATCTTGTGTTGGATATGACCAATGTGGTATTCTCATATTTCTTTTTGGCCCGATTTCTAAAACAGTGTAAACCTAGGATACTAAAGTGTTAGCTAGACACACACAAATGGATTTCATAAACGCATCTGACGAGGTTCTGTGTATGGGCTAGGATCCCATACGGGATCCTAGCCCATACACAGAACAGCGTCAGACGCGTTTATGAAATCCATTTGTGTGAGTCTAGCTAACTAACACTATAGTATCCTAGGTTTACACTGTTCAAGAAATCGGGCCTAAGATCCCGTACGGGATCCTAGCCCATACACAGAACCACGTCAGATGCGTTAATGAAATCCATTTGTGTGTGTCTAGCTAACTAACAATATGGTATCCTAGCTTTACACTGTTTAAGAAATCGGGACTTTATCTTTTCATTATTTACTGTTCGGCAAGGATAACAAGTGTCAATTGAGAATTAAAATTCATTTATGGACTTATTCAATTATAATTAATTTATGTACAAAGACTGAGTTTGCCTCTGGAGGCCTGAAAGGTTCGATCGGTTGAACGCTGGTCAGCCATTCCAAAAGATCTGTGTAGAAGGCCCCAGCCTCGTCCTCTGGTGATAAAAATGATTTTCTTTTTCTTTTTCAGATCATGTCGAGAATGTGGAAGGGAGCGTAGAGGCGTCTAACCTCATCAATTTCCTTAGAATCGTCACACTGAATAATAAATAAAATAAATAAATAAATAAAATAAAAACCGAGTAACAAAAATGAAATTTGCATAAATCAAAAAACAAAAATAAAACAAAGTATTAATTTATGTTCTCAGGGAAAATATATATAATAAAATAAATACACAAATACACAAATAAAATAAACTGAAAAAAATGAATAAATATTATGAAAAAAAGACCTGAAATAAAAATAATTCAAAATGCCCCCCAAAAAAGGGGGGGGGAAAAAAGACTATTTTTGAAATTACATTTTCCAAGAAAAGATGAGAAGAAGAAAGCTCTTCACGTCAGAAAACATCCACTCTCTCTCTCTCTCTCTACCATCCAAAAGGCCCACACCCCCCACCACCCACTACGACACCATACCTTTTTCATTTCCTTTATTTCCGGTTCTCTCTCTCTCTCTCTCTCTCTCTCTCTCTCTCTCTCTCTATCTCTCTCTCTCTCTCTCTCTCTCTCTCTCTCTCTCTCTCTCTCTCTCTCTCTCAACATAAACTACAGCTACATTACAAACTAAGCAACAGTATGTTCTTTTAAAAGCATTATGGTTACTATTCAGCTTTTCTACACTCTTCAAATCTATATATTTATCTATCTATCTATCTATCTATCTATCTCTCTCTCTCTCTCTCTCTCTATATATATATATATATATATATATATATATATATATATATATATATATATATATATATATATATATATATATATACAAGTGTATATACACACATATGTAAGTCTACTTACTTTTCATTAGTCTTTACGTTTGTCTGTACCTCTATCTACTTCTATTAATCTTTCTATGCATATAGCTCATATTATATTGTAGTTATCATTCATTAAGCAACAATAGGTTTCAGGAACAATAGATAGTGAATCTGAATTCTGTTAATAAATACTTTTACATTTATTTATAATAGTAATAAACATAAAAATAATAACAATAATAATAATAATAATAATAATAATAATAATAATAATAATAATAATAATATTAATAATACAAATAATAATAATAATAATAATAATAATAATTACACACTCGAGTATGACTATAAGAAGGTAACCTACTTAATAAGGACAATTAGTAGCGCATTCTAAACCAACCATTAAGAAAGGCCCTACTCAAGGTTAACAAAGGTTTGTCAATTTAAGGGCAAATAAGGGTAGCTAAGGGAGAGAGAGAGAGAGAGAGAGAGAGAGAGAGAGAGAGAGAGAGAGACAGAGAGAGAGAGAGAGAGAGAGAGAGAGAGAGAGAGAGAGAGAGAGAGAGAGAGAGAGAGAGAGAGAGTCTTAGTGGGTGGTAATCTTACCTGAGTAATCTGGTAAGTACTGATAGGCCTATTAGACTGTAAGCACAAAAGCAGGCACACACGCGCGCACAAACAAACGCACGCGCGCGCGCAAACAAACGCGTGCACACAGACACACACA
>JAXCGZ010010219.1:0-5000 GCA_037179515.1 Halocaridina rubra | reverse complement strand
GAATGTAGGAAAGATAACAAGATATATATAATAAGAAAAATAAAAAAACTGAAAAATAAAGTACGATAGAGGAACAAAATGATAAAATAAAAAAATGAAGAAAAATATAAGAAATATAAAGAAAAGGGAAAGAAAGAGAAAAATACAAATATAACAAAAGAAAGTGAGAAAAAGTGGGAAGTGATAAAGAAGGAGATAAGAGATAGAGTAAATGGAAAAACAAAGAGAGAAAGAAGAGCAAAAGGGAAAAAATGCCATGAAGATAAAAAGAAAAAGAAGAAAAAAAAGAAAAAGAAAAAGAAAATGAAAAAGTAAAAGAAAAAAAAGAAAAAAGAAAATGAAAAAGTAAAAGAAAAAGAAAAAGAAAATGAAAAAGTAAAAGAAAAAGAAGGAAAAGAAAAAAAGAACAAAATGAAAAAGTAAAAGAAAAAGAAAAAGAAAAAAGAAAATGAAAAAGTAAAAGAAAAGAAGTAAAAGAAAAAGAAGAAAAAGAAAAAGAAAAAAGAACATGATAAAGTAAAAGAAAAAGAAGGAAAAGAAGAAAAAAGAAAAAGATAAAGAAGTGAAACAGAAAGCATAAAATGAAAGAAAACTAGAAAGATAATAGAAAAGAAGGAAGAAAATATAAATAAATCATAATAAGAAAGAGAAAGTAAATGAGAAGGAAGAAGTAAAAGAGTATGTAGCACAGAAAGGAAACGAAAATATGCATATGGGAGAAAGACAAAAGACGAGAAAGACAAAAGAAGAGAAAGATAATGAGGTAAAGATGAAGAAATGACGAAGGAAAAGACCGATTCTTTCCCTGTCAACATCACGGGAAGAGTACAGAACACTCAGAGCTGAAAAAGACAAACCCAGGCACGTCCCTAATCTCAGGGTATAGCCCTAAGCCTCAAGATTGCGGGGTGGGGTGGGGTTGAGAGAGAGAGAGAGAGAGAGAGAGAGAGAGAGAGAGAGAGAGAGAGAGAGAGGAGGAGAGAGAGAGAGAGAGAGAGAGAGAGAGTGTGCAGGGGGTACAGCAGCAGGAGGAATAAATAGATCCTGAAGAAGGAAATGCCAAAAAGAGGCCCAAACGAGCCGAGAGAAGAGAGAGGTTGTTTCACATAAGGTGCCATTTTTCCCATTTCAAGGGGTGACCGTGTAGGTCCCCCCCCCCCACCTTCCATCACACTAACAAGGTTCATAAATTTTTTTTAAAGGTTCTACAACACTGAGCTGCTATAGCTAAATAATAATAATAATAATAATAATAATAATAATAATAATAATAAGTCACAATGATAATAATGATAATAATAACAGTCACAATGATCATAACAACAACAACAATAATAATAATAATAATAATAATAATAATAATAATAATAATTGTTCCGGTTTTACGTCACGGACTCCCTTTTCTACCAAGGGCTAGGATGGTTGCCTTCTTGCGAAGGACTTATTTTGGCAGGTGTAATCGTTACCCTTAGTGCATGCCCTTGCTAACATCAGACCGTGACGGGGCGCGAACCCTCGACCTGACACCTCAAAGTCGCGGACGCTACCGCTTGAGCCACGGTGACTAAAATAATAATAATAATAATAATAATAATAATAATAATATGACGATGATGATGCTGACGGCGATGAGAATATATTCGCCAAAGTTTTCTCGGTAATAACAAGAAGAGGAAAGTGGCTTTCCTCGTTATGTAGATCCTGTCAGTTTAGCAGGTATTGGAAGTAAACCATTAGATGTATGTAGTCACGCGTGAAACAGTATCCCAAAGATATCAAATTATGATATATGAAATAAATACAAGAAAATGCGTGTCGTAAAAGTCGACTAAATGGGGCGGAGCGAAGGGGCTGGGAATCCCCTCCTCTGTATTTAATTCCCACAAAAAAGTCAATGTATTGTCTTTGACTCAGCCACCCTCCTTATAAGGGGGAATTTGGCTTTGGTATGTGAATGGATGGAAAAAAAAACAATAAAACGGATTGTTAATGGAAAATTAAGAAAAATACATATATTTACAGTATGTTTTTTTTTTATCTACTCTTCTACTTCTTCCTTTTCTTATTCCTATTATTATTATTATTATTATTATTATTATTATTATTATTTATCGATAGCTCTCCCATTGTAAATATGGGGTTGCAGATTATAACTTGACGGCTTGTGCTTGCTTATGGTTCAAATTTTTACATCAGGATGCCCTTCCTGGCATCAATCCTCCGTACACCGGGCTTTCGACCGGCACCTCTAGTTGCTGGATTCTTTTAGGCAATATGTATATATTTTTAATTCTAGGTTTTGTGATGAGGATAGGTTAAGAATTCTCTCTCTCTCTCTCTCTCTCTCTCTCTCTCTCTCTCTCTCTCTCTCTCTCTCTCTCTCTCTCTCTCTCCCAGATATATTTACATGTGAAGCCTTTGTGATATTTTGTTTGTTTTTCTCTCTCTCTCTCTCTCTCTCTCTCTCTCTCTCTCTCTCTCTCTCTCTCTCTCTCTCTCTCTCTCTCTCTCTCTTTCTCTCTCTCTCTCTCTCTCTCTATCTATCTATCTATCTATCTATCTATCTATCTATATATATATATATCTCTCTTCCAGATAATTTACATGTGAAATCTTGTGACATATTTTCCTTTTAATGAAACTATATTAGCTCAATAATCACTATATTTTGATAATCTTTTATCAGTATTCTTTAATTACGCTAAAACCGATCAATTTATAAAAAAAATTATCTTCACAAAAGTCTATGCTAATTACGCTGATATTGATATAGGTGAAAAAAAAATCTTTAGGAAGTTTATGAATGAATTAAATTATAGCGATAATTCATAGTTCATATAAATATAGTTAAATTATATAATGTACTGGAAAAATTTGCATATTAGAGGGAGTACCTACGCGCACCTGTCTCCATTTACAATTGTAATAAACGAACAAGAATAATAATAAACTCTTTTTGCAAAATGTGGAGAGTTTCTCTGTGACCGTCTTCAAAGTCGTCAGGTTGGATTCCTACTTTTAACTATTGGACCTTAGTTCTGTGGTAGAAAATTTAATTTCAGAATCAACATTATCAAAAGGTTTAAGGTCGAATCCCGTGTGAGGTAATAGGTGTTTAATGTTTACAAATGACTCCAGCTAAAATTATCTACTACTACTACTCGACTACTACTACTACTGCTGCTACTACTACTTACTACTACTACTACACGGAATTACGACTACTACTACGACTAACGAAGAAGAAGAAGAAGAAAGAAGAAGAAGTAGAAGAAGAAGAAGAAGAAAAAAGAAGAAGAAGAAGAAGAAAAAAGAAGAAGAAAAAAGAAGAAGAAAAAGAAGAAGAAGAAGAAAAAAGAAGAAGAAAAAAAAAAAAGAAGAAGAAGAAGAAGAAGAAGAAGAAGAAGAAGAAGAAGAAAGCAAAGAAGAAGAAGAAGAAGAAGAGAGAAGAAGAAGAAGAAGCAGGAGGAGGAGGAGCGAGGAGAGGAGGAGGAGGAGAGAGAGACGTCACTAACTCCCACCATTCTTGCCGAAAGGTAACCAGGAAGCAAAGGAAGGAAGAAAGGAAGAATGACTCCATTCACGAAGATATGGAAACGGCCAATTACACTTAATAAAAACAAGAGGAAGATGCGACTCTTATCAAGAGGGAAAGACAAGAGAGTTCTTCCCACGGAGAGGAAGTGGTTACAGTTACGTGGGAATACACGCCATTGGGTAAGACACTTGAAAGATGTGATTGTCTCTCTCTCTCTCTCTCTCTCTCTCTCTCTCTCTCTCTCTCTCTCTCTCTCTCTCTCTCTCTCTCTCTCTCTCTCTCTCTCTCTCTCTCTCTCTCAACTGAATACTGTACAGTTACAACACGTCACTGACTTGAAAGATATGGTACCTCTCTCTCTCTCTCCTCTCCTCTCTCTCTCTCAAACTGAATACTGTACAGTTACAACACGTCACTGACTTGAAAGATATGGTACTCTCTCTCTCTCTCTCTCTCTCTCTCTCCTCTCTCTCTCTCTCTCTCTCTCTCTCTCTCTCTCTCTCTCTCTCTCTCTCTCAAACTGAATACTGTACAGCTACAACACGTCACTGACTTGAAAGATATGATACCTCTCTCTCTCTCTCTCTCTCCTCTCTCTCTCTCTCTCTCTCTCTCTCTCTCTCTTTCTCTCTCTCTCTCTCTCTCTCTCTCTCTCTCTCTCTCTCTCTCTCTCTCTCCAAGGGACGGTGGGATGCCCTATATCATTAGAAGATAAGGGAGATTATCATCTTAAATTATCACATGTAAGTCCATTTTCGGAGTACCCAATTAAAGAGATATTACCATATACAGGGGTAAAATTTGCAGATAATTAAATTTTGCGTTGGAAAAAAAAAGTAAGCGAACCAGAATTGGCTTTGGATGATCTTTGAGGTCATCCTTTCATGAATCTAAACTAAAATAAATGTGTCTCAATCAAGGATCCGGTCAAGAGTGCTATTAGCATCGGCATACAATGAACAAATACTTAATAGATCGTATTTTAAACCAAGCGAAGCAGATTCAGATTTGGGAGGTTTTAAATTTCGCGATTTTGGGAAGGTCGATCCACGTTGAAAAATTGAATCTCTGACAAGATGCCTATGGAGGAGCAAGGCCTGCTCAATTCGTTGTCGATCCAGAGTCAGGATAAATGGAGTTTTTTTTTTTATTTATTCAGATAACTGTATATGGGGACCTGTGCACATGGGCACTCCCAGTGATACTGCAGTAGATACACATTACAATCTATTCGGTTATGTATAAATAAAATAGTAATAGAATTTGCAATTAATTTTAAATATCATAGCAAGTAATTAATAATAAAATATAGTGTAATACTTGATTGATGGCAGAAGAGCACTCTGCGATTATTAATTAAGAGTAATATTATTATGGTTTACATGTATTAATAGCAGATGAGCACTCTGCGATTATTAATTAAGAGTAATATTTGTAACAATATTTTTCAATAGCCCTTGTT
>JAXCGZ010010218.1:40000-41365 GCA_037179515.1 Halocaridina rubra | reverse complement strand
TTAGGAAATAATTTAATAAGAATTTGGAATCTTGTGAAGATGAGTAATCCACAGTTAGGAAATCACTTAATAAGAATTTAGAATCTTGTGAACATAAGTAATCCACAGTTAGGAAATAATAAGAATTTGGAGTCTTGTGAAGTTGAGTAATCCACAGTTAGGAAATCACTTAATAAGTGTTTGGAATCTTGTGAAGATGAATAATCCACAGTTACAAAATCACTTAATAAAAATTTGGAATCTTGTGAAGATGAATAATCCACAGTTAGGAAGTCTCTTAATAAGTATTTGGAATCTTGTGAAGATGAGTAATCCACAGTTAGGAAATAATTTAATAAGAATTTGGAATCTTGTGAAGATGAGTAATCCACAGTTAGGAAATCACTTAATAAGAATTTGGAATCTTGTGAACATAAGTAATCCACAGTTAGGAAATCACTTAATAAGAATTTGGAGTCTTGTGAAGTTGAGTAATCCACAGTTAGGAAATCACTTAGTAAGTGTTTGGAATCTTGTGAAGATGAGTAATCCGCAGTTAGAAAATAACTTAATAAGAATTTGGAATCTTGTGAAGTTGAGTAATCCACAGTTAGGAAATCACTTAATAAGTGTTTGGAATCTTGTGAAGATGAGTAATCCACAGTTAGAAAATCACTTAATAAGAATTTGGAATCTTGTGAAGATGAGTAATCCACAATGTTACTTGTCAATCTAAAAGTGTCTGTGGATCTTGTTTTGATTATATAGGCCTATGGCAGGTCTATAACACCTTTAGGAGATTGTTAAATGATATTTAGGCCTACTGATCCCCTAGCAACGATTGCTAAACGTCATAATTATCATATAATATTGGAAGCTGACACAGATATTTTGAGTATTGATATGTCTAGATTAATCTATTTGTTTCATAGTAAAGAGTATTGCCTTGTGGAGTATTCATAGAGTACCCCCCCCCCTATGTACCAACTTGCAAATATGTTTTGTAAATGTAAGTTATCTTGCAGTCTCTGGAGTAATTTGTAGTCTCGTTAGCTTGCTAAAACTTATATTGTTGGAAAAATATGCGCACACACGCGCACACACAAGGTATGTATATTTGGTTCGTATACATGTATGTATGACACCATGCTCCTGATTTCCTCTGATATTAAGGTACTTTTTCAATTAACTTTCCAAAGAAAGTCTGATAATTAATGAAAGTCCCCTGAGGGAAATGAAAGTCTTTAGTTGAAATATGATCGGCATTAGTCATTTAAATGACAGCCTATGAGGCGCCGTTAAGTCGAGGTAATTGGAATGTAATTGATATATACCTGAAATCTAGGGGTTCCCAAGCTGAGGTACCAGATTCCGTAGGGAGTGCGA
>JAXCGZ010010218.1:25000-27500 GCA_037179515.1 Halocaridina rubra | reverse complement strand
AAGACCCGGGTACGAGAAAATACCTAGACGAAGGAAAAGAAAAAGGGTATGAACAAGGCAGAGATCAGGTAATGTCACATAAAGGAAAACGACACAGAAAAAAAAAAGTACTGAGGACCCAAAGATATGGAGGACTAGGCCCTGAGATGACGATAGATCTGCTTTTTGAAGATGATAGGTCATAAGAATTAGGAAAGACAGAAGGAGAAAGAGAGTTTCAGAGTCTGGAGGTAGATGGGAAGAAGCAGTCGCTGCACCGACCAGTCCGCGATCTACAAATCTCCACAATCTATTTCTAACTGTGCATACAGTAACTTATTAGTTGAGGTGCTGCTAGTTCCGTCCTAGTTATACTAGTGCTTCTTTCACCTTAGAAGGGAAAATACGGCATCTGAGGATGGGGAAAATCTGCCAATAAAGATGGTTTCATATTATGACTGTTGAAAGGCAGAGACCAGGGACATTTATACGCTAGTGATACCGCAGAGCCCGACTGTTCACCAGCGATGTAGACGGGGCCCAAGCTCCCCTTCCAGTCACGTAGACCCAGTGAGTTCCAGGCCGTGGCTGAATAATCAGGGTAGACCTATAGGAAATCACCAACCCTCAATTAATTGCTTCATTTACTCGGTAACGTCATTAGACAGTGAATGCTAATCCCACCCTGTGCCATGATCGGGCCTGTAGCCAAGATATTACCAACCCCAGTCGCTACCGCTGCGATGTTTTGTTCTATTTGCAGGAACATATACCATTACACTACAAAAACATAGTTTATAAAAGAAATAGATTCACGAGGCTAGTGAAAACAGTTGCCTCAAATTTGACTTCATAGGTGGACATCCGCTTTTGTTATATTTAGACTAACGGATATACTTTCACTGCGACAAATATATATATATTTTTTGGGTATTTCCGGTTATATGTATGCTTTGGAAACATGAATGAAAGTGAAGCATATATTGCCCCCTGGCCGGAATTCGAATCTAGGACACGCACCTATGTTGCGTGGGAATTGAATGCGAAGTGAAATAAACATAAGCATTTATCACTGGAGAGCATTTATTCCCTAGCTTAGCAGCTACCTGAGAGGTTAATTTCTTCTCTTGTGCCTCCGCTCGGTATAGAACACTGATGACGTATCCCAGGTTCGATTCCGGGTAAATGTGTTTATTTGATCAGGAACAAAATACTAACAGGAAAACGATAATAGTCACCGTGGCTCAAGCGGTAGCGTCCGCGACTTGGAGGCGTCAGGTCGAGGGTTCGCGCCCCGTCACGATCTGAGGTTAGCAAGGGCATGCACTCAGGGTAACGATTACATCTGCCAAAACAAGTCCTTCGCAATAAGGCAACCGTCCTAGCCCTTGGGAGAAAAGGGAGTCCGTGACGTAAAACCGGAACAAACAAACTAACAGGAAAACGATAAATGTTCGTAAAATAATAAAAAGATGCAATATGTGAACATTCGCCGTACAAGGAAACAAAACAGGAAAAATAGAGAAGAATAAAGGAAAAAAAAGTAAAATATTACCAAAAAAAAAAATAAAGAATAGAATAATGTAATTTACACATGGACATATGAATAATGTAATTTACACATGGACGAGCAGGGGAATGGGGTCAGTCGAAGCATAGGGAGAAACAGAAAGGACTGCATATGGTCATTATTGACCTGGAAAAGGCATATGATCGAGTACCACGTCAAGAGGTGTGGAGGTGTATTAGAGAAAAGGGAGTCCCCCGAGAAATATGTAAGAATCAGCCTAGATATGTATGAGAGGGCAGAGGCAAATGTAAAGAGCAGTGTGGGCTTGACGAAAAGTCTCTCAGTAAATGTTGGTCTGCATCAAGGGTCTGCTTTGAGTCCATATCTATTTGATCTGGTCTTGGATGTAGTAACCCAGGGTATTAGAGATCAGTCTCCATTGTGTATGCTCTTTGCAGATGACATTGTACTGTGTAGCAACAGACGAGAGGTAGTGGAGGAGAAGCTTGAGGAGTGGAGAAGAGTGATGGAGGATAGAGGACTGAAAATCAGCAGGAAGAAGACAGAGTACTTGAGGTTGAGAGATGATGAGGATGGGGAGGTCAATTTGCAGGGGAAGGTGTTGAAAAGAGTTGAAAAGTTCAAGTATTTGGGATCAACAGTAGCAGAGGATGGTGACCTAGAGTCAGAAATAACCCACAGAATACAAGCGGAATGGAAGAACTGGAAGAAAGTGTCTGGGGTGCTGTGCGACAGAATAGGGATTAAGTTGAGGGGTAAAGTGCATAAGACAGTTGTGAGACCTGCGATGATGTATGGAGCAGAGACTTGGGCAATAAATAAGACAAGAGAAAAAACTGGATGTGGCAGAGATGAGGATGTTGAGATAGATGTGTGGGGTGACAAGAAGCGATAAGATCAGAAACGAGGTAATTAGAGGTACCTCAAAAGTTAGAGAAATATCAGATAAGATACAAGAAAGTAGACTAAGATGATATGGTCATGTCATTA
>JAXCGZ010010218.1:15000-20000 GCA_037179515.1 Halocaridina rubra | reverse complement strand
GCTGAATGGGGTGGATTGAGGGGATTGGAAACTCTGCCTTGTTCTTATTCGTTTAAGTGAATATAAAATTGCAAAAAGAAATTCGTCGTCTTCTTCTTCTTCTTCGTCTACATCTTTTCCCACTTTTATGTGTGGTCGATGTTTCTGGCAAAAAGAAATGCGTATTCTTTTTAAATGTCAGCTAAATGGGGTGGAGGAGGGGGCAGTAAATCCTCCTACTTTTTTAATTTTCTTCTCAGCGAAAACTAGATTACAAAGAGGAATTTTCTTGTAAAAACTATATGACGCTGACGAGTATATTTATCTACTCATCTTCAGTGGTAACTGATTTGTGAAACAGAGAGCAGTGTTTACTAATATTATGCCACTTTTTAATATATATATATATATATATATATATATATATATATATATATATATATATATATATATATATATATAATAATGTGTGTGTGTGTGTTTGATTGTAACTACAAAGTTCATACCTGTTTATGTATGTATAAATGATTGTATGTATGGTAATATGATTATACTGACTACAAAAGGAAAAACAATAATGGGAGTACCTTCGTGCTTTCGAGTAGTTATTTATTCATCTTCCGATGTAACTTATTTGAGTTTTTGTTTATAGAAATATGGCCTGAGCAATTAATGGCTATCTTCAGCATCCTTGAGATAAGAGGATACGCTGAAATAGTGTCTGTCTTTATTCACTTGAAGAGAGAGAGTTAAGTAAAGTGGCTCCAAGGAGAAGAGTTAAGGCCACTTCTAACTTCTTTTGCTCTCTCAAGTGGGATTGAAGTAATGTTTGGAGAGAAAGTAGCTTTGTAGACCCAATATTTAATAACTGATCAAAAAAAAAAATCTGGAAAACTTTCGTCGTATTAGCCGTTTTACTATTGTCTTCACACATTGAGTGAAAAACACCCTGAGCTTGTTGAATAGAGGGGAAAACTACTAACTAAGCAAGGATTTGTGTATTTACTTTTAACAAAACCTTAGCAGTACTTGGTTCATCCAGCCTTAATTTCTCAGCTCCCGCTTGTCTGTGCCCCCCCCCCCTTATTCGCATAGGGATTGACATAGACAGAAAACGGCATACAACAACAACAACAACAACAAGGCCCGAGTACGTGAAGTTTCTGTTTTACCAGTGTCTCCACAATGATATGCTTGCTTAGCCTGTTCAGAAGACGGGGAACTATCATCCATTTTAAAGGCTTCTACACCTGTCCCCATAAGGTTCTTTCGAGAAGTTTAAAGAGAGAATTTTTGCGTTTAAAGTAAACCTGATTTGCAGAGCTGCGAAGGAGTGCTGTGGTATTTTGATTCTATCCATATATCCATCTGTCTGTCTGTCTATCTATCTATCCGTCTATCTGTCATCTATTATTTATATAATTACCCCTTTGTGTCTTAAATAATTGTATTTATTTTATATATATTTTTATAATTTTTATTTTTATTTTTAAGTGAATGTCAACATCAATAAATAATGTTGTGGTTGTTATTGTGCATTACAGGGTCACGGAAGACCAATACCGTTTCATGGGACCCCCTTTGTTGTTCCTTCTTCTGATATTTGTAGACCGTGTTTGAGTGTGTGTGTTTGTGTGTGTCTTGTCTGTGTTTGTGTGTGCGTGTGTATGTTTCGTAAGTGTTTACATGGGAAACTGCCAAATTCTCTCTCTCTCTCTCTCTCTCTCTCTCTCTCTCTCTCTCTCTCTCTCTCTCTCTCTCTCTCTCTCTCTCTCTCTCTCTCTCTCTCTCTCTCTCTCTCTCTCTCTCTCTATATATATATATATATATATATATATATATATATATATATATATATATATATATATATATATATAGGGGAAACAGCCAAGGTATATATATATATATATATATATATATATATATGCCTTGTAACATAAAGGAATTTTATTATTATTATTATTATTATTATTATTATTATTATTATTATTATTATTGTTGTTATTATTATTATTATTATTATTATTATTATTATTATTATTATTATTATTTCATTCTATCTCTATCCCTTTACTTGATCATTTTCTTTGTGTTGTATTTGGGTATAATCATCATCATCATCATCATCATCATCATCATCATCATCATAGATGGTGTGTTCTCTTTACGTTTCAGTTCAAATTAAATTGAGATTTAAGTTCATCGTGTACATATATGTGTGTGTGTGTGTGTGTGTGTGTGTGTGTGTGGTGTGTGTGTGTGTGTGTGTGTGTGTGATTACCTAATTGATTACCTAATTGTGTTTACGGGAAAGAGCCCAAAGCTCGTATCTTCCCGTCTCCTGATCGGTTCCATTTTTAGACTTAGTGATACTTATCATACCTGTCCTTAAAACTATGGATTGAGGTAGCATTAACTACCTCCTCGCTTAGCGAATTCCAATTATCAACTACTCTTACACTGAAAAAGTATTTCCTTACATCCTGCAAACAAGTTTTCTTCCGAAGCTTCAAACTATGACCTCTAGTTCTAGAGCCAGCCATATCGAAATATCGATCCCTATCCACTCTATCATAACCATGAAGGAATTTAAAGACTGTCACCATATCCCCCCTTACTCTTCTAGCTTCGAGTGATGGCAAGTCTAATTCCCTCAGCCTCTCATCATAACCGAGATTGCGTATTTCTGGCACCAGTTTCGTGGCATGTCTTTGAACTTTTTCAAGCTTAGCTATGTGCTTTTTCAAGTGCGGATTCCAAAAGGGGGCTGCATATTCGAGTTTTGGCCTCACATAGGTTACATAAATATTTCTGAACATTTCCTTGTCCATGTGCCTGAAGGCTACCCTTACATTTGATAAGAATGCATATGCTGCCCTTACTACGCCATTTATATGTATTTCTGGAGACAAATCTGCCAGTATGTTTACTCCTAGATCTCTCTCATTTTCTGTCTCTTGAAGTTGTACTCCAGCCACCGAGTAGTCAAGCTTGGGCCTTCTTGCACTTGTACCCATTCTCATTACCTTACATTTTGAGGTATTGAATTTCATTAGCCACTTTTCTGACCACTCATGCAGATTATTTAGATCCTCCTGAAGTTCTCTACCATTGTTCTCGTTTTTTACTTTCTTCACAATCTTTGCATCATCTGCAAACATATTCATGAATGAATTTACAGACTCTGGTAGGTCATTTACATATACAAGGAACAAAAGTGGCCCTAAAACTGAACCCTGTGGGACTCCACTACTAACTCTTCTCCATTCAGACACTGAGTGTCTTACTCTAACCCTCTGTTCCCTTCCTTCTAAGTAAGTTTATATCCATTCCAAGACATTTCCACCTATTCTAGCCATTGATTGCAGCTTCTTAATAAGTCTCCCATGTGGAACAGTGTCAAACGCTTTCTGGAAGTCTAGGAATATGCAATCTGCCCAGCCCTCTCTTTCCTGTAAGATATGGCTTACCTCATCATAAAATTCTAATAAGTTTGTTACTGTTGATCTTCCTTCTCTGAAGCCATGTTGCCTCACTGACAAAAAGTTGAAGGATTCCAAGTGAAGAGAGATATGTTTCCTTAGTAGTTTCTCCATAAGTTTGCAAACTATGCTGGTCAAGGAAACTGGTCTATAGTTCAGAGCCGTATCCCTCCTTCCCTTTTTGAAGATAGGTATCACATTTGCTTGTTTCCAGCATCTTGGAATCTCCCCCGACTCCAATGACTCCTTAAATATGATACTTAGTGCCACTGATATTGTGTTTGCGCATTTTTTAAGCACATGAGGGGATATGTCATCAGGACCTGTAGCTTTATGAACATCTAAATCCATCAGCGCTTTGCATACCTCTGTGGCTGTAAGGTTGATGTTCTCTAATACCGGCCCTTGAGCTTCTATCACTGCAATCTGAGGGGGTGGGGTATTTTCTACTGTAAATACTGACTGAAACTCCTTGTTCAATTCTTTGCAGATCTCTTCGTCCGTCTCAGTGATGCTTCCATCCGCTCTCTTTAGCCTTAAAACCTGTTCTTTTACCTTCAGTTTTCCTCTGATAAAGCTGTGGAAAAGCTTGGGATTTTCTTTAGCCTTCCTGGTGATGTCCCTCTCATAATCTTTCTCTGCCTCTCTCCTTTTACTTAGGTAGTCATTTCTTGCTCTTTTGTAGGTTTGCCAGGCATTTATGTTTTTTCTCCTCCTATACCTTTTCCAGCATTTGTCTCTCCACTCCTTAGCTCTTTTACACCCATTATCGAACCATTTCTCTCTGGCATGAATTACACCTACTTTGGTGACAGGTATGCAGCAATCTACTATCTTCCCATATTTCTCACAAAAGATGTCATACATTTCTTGTACAGATTTGTTGTAAAATAAGGTTCTCCAGTCAATAACTGCAAAAAGCTCATTCATTTTGATGTAATCTCCTTTCTGATAGTTCCTCCTCATGTCCTCAGTGCCTCTACTCTCAGGAAGAATGTCTTCAATGATATACTCCATCAACAACACACAGTGGTCACTCTTTCCAATTGGTGGTTCATACTCAATATTTTCAATATCCAACACATTATCTGTGAACACCAGATCAAGTAGTGATGGCTCGTCCCCACCCCTGGCTCTTGTTGGTTCCATTACATGTTGGTGTAGGAAATTCCCTTGTACGCAATCTAGGAATCTTGCCCCAAAGGAGTCCTCACCACTGTGTGGGTCAAGATTTATCCAATCTATCTCTTTATGATTAAAGTCTCCCATAATCAAAATCCTACATTTTTTCTCCCGCGCCATGTTAACAACTGAGTTTATGACTTCAATCGTACCTATATGACTTTCCTCATAAATTTCAAGCCTATTTTGGTTCCTTGGTGGGTTGTATACAACAGTTATTATAATGCTCTCTGACCCAGTATTTATGCGAGCAACAAGAAATTCCCTGAACTCACTTTCTATAGCCAAGTTTATTTCTTCAACTTGAATCCTCTCACTTATGAGCAGTGCTATCCCTCCACCAGTCCTCTCAGATCT
>JAXCGZ010010218.1:5000-10000 GCA_037179515.1 Halocaridina rubra | reverse complement strand
AATTTATATTTATTTGTACATACATTTATTATTTTTGTATGTGTCTTATCTCCTTGCGGTGTCATTAACCGTGCATGGAAAATGTGCTCTCGCATATACTCCCTCTGGTATATAAATGCTTACATTACACAGTGTAACATGCAATCATTTTCGTAAGTATTAATTACCTGTTTAAGATATTCATTCTTTATTTTGTATACAATAATTGTAAATTTATTATTCACACTGAAAAAATTTACGTCACGGACTCCCTTTTCAACCAAGGGCTAGGACGGTTGCCTTCTTGCGAAGGACTTGTTTTGGAATATGTAATCGTTCATTTCTGACTGTCTAGTCGTACAATATGCAGATGACACTCAACTACTCCTTAGTGGTGATATTAATAACCTCCCAGAGCTAACTTTAAGAGCAGAAAACACTCTGTCAAAAATTAAAACCTATTTCCAAGAAATTGGGCTGTTAATTAACGAAAGTAAAACACAGTGCATATTTATTGGTTCAAGGTTCCACATAGCACAAATTCCAGAAAACACAACAATTAATTTTTGCGACAATATTATCACACCTAGCAAAACAGTCAAAAACCTAGGAATTCACTTTGATAACCACATGTTGTTTGATTCCCACATAGATAAAGTATGCAAAAAGGTTACAGGAACATTAATGTACTTATCACATATAAAAGACAATTTTGAGACTACCACTCGAATAACTGTTGTTGAATCTCTAGCCCTAAGTCACATTAATTACTGCACAACTGTTTGGGGATCTACCACTAAGACTCAGATAAACAGAATACAGGAGCTTATTAATTTTGCAGCTCGAGTTGCCCTGGGAGGAATAAGAAAATATGACCACATCACACCAGCTCTCAATAAACTTGGGTGGCTGCGGGCAGAAAATAAGGTCGCTTATGCTATTTATGTTTTTGTATTCAAAATTTTGGACCATCATTATCCTAGCTGGCTATTTGATTTAAAAACAGTCAGGGATATAAGGGGAACCAACACAAGGCAGAGCAGTGAGCTCTTTATTCACAGAACAAACACAGAAGCAGGTTCAAAGATGATCACTATCAAAGGGCCAACACTCTGGAATAATATTCCAGAGCATCTAAAAAATGCATCCTCCTTCACAGCTTTCAAAGGCAAACTATATAGTTTTCTTTTGGACAAATAGTTGCTGCTCATTAAGAACTAATTATTCTCATTGTAAGGAAACAAATATGGAAATGATGCTGATAATAACGATCCTGTATCTAGTGGCATACTTACTACTTTATTATTAACATTATTGTTAACATTTTTATTACAGCATTATTATTTTCTATGAAAGCTACATTTAATTTAACTATATGTCTAACCCTCTTATTTATTAGTTTAATTACATGTCTACTTATAAGTTACTATTAATGTTGAATAACCATTGTACAAAATGGAAATAAATGTTTTGATTTTGATTTGATTGATTTTGATTACCCTGAGTGCATGCCCTTGCTAACCTCAGACCGTGATGGGGCGCGAACCCTCGACCTGACGCCTCAGAGTCGCGGATGCTAGCGCTTGAGCCACGGTGACTACACTGAAAAAATAAAGGTATACAATTTAGTCAGTCTGTCAGTAAACAAATATTGACAGATGATGATGCCTTCTCTGCCATATTTGTTTAAACGCAGAAGAAGAAGAAGAAGGAGTGAGTGTAGGCCTTTCACCGTATCTAATGGTGGGAAAAGAGCCATTCTTTGACAGCGAGTGGATGTCTTGTTGACCTTTTGAGGAGACCACATGACCCTATGACACAACGACGCCTTGCCCTATTAGGTCACGACTCGTGACCTGTAACTGTACCCTGGGGAGGGCACTCACTCTCTCTTCAGAGTGCTCTAATCTGCAATTTATATTTTCATTGTTCTTAAGAGGATTTGCTACTGGGTGTGTGTACAGTTTGTGAATGACGTTTCCTCTTTGTGTGTATGTATTTACGTGTGTGTGTGTGTGTGTATTTTGTTTATGTGTCTTTTAGTGACATCAGATATATGTGGTGATAGCTGCAGATAATTTTAGATAGGCAGTATGGCAATAGCTAACGATGGTTGTTAAATAAACATATATTATTTCTGGTGTTGCGAAATCTTTTCTTTCCTGATAGGCTTCTGCCTTCTATTGTTCATTATCTCCTCTTCTCTTAATCATCATAACCTCTTTTTTTCATCCCCTGGGGAGGGGGACAAGAGTACCTCCTCCATGTTTCCCTACGTGTTGGAAAAGTTGATTAAATTTGCGGAGCGAGAAAACTAGGAATCCCCTCTTTTGTATTTTCCTTCGCAAAAGTAAGATATCTTTTGGTTTTGACTCGGCCACGCCCCGTATAAAAGGAATGATGGCCCTTGTATATAGATAGTTATGTAATATTTTTAGTTTTATGAGTACTACTGTTTGGCATTTTGAGTGTTGACACTTAGAATGAAAATCCTTATGTGATGTCACATTAATTTGGGCTTATTGTTTTCGGTCGAATTTTTTCATGGTAGGTTAAAGGTTCAAGGAAAATAGATTTAAATACATTCATTAATTTACTGAAATATTATCTCAGATACTTTTTTTTTTAATCTTGGTACCATTTAAGTTCCTTTTTTAATATCTCGTGTAACTTGAAAATAAAGATAATTTGTTGTTTCAACTTTTATCGCATTAGGAAATATTGGATTTATGTATTACGTTTTACAATTACGTCTAGTGGGTTATAGTATGACGTAATAACCTCCTCTTTGGTGTTGTTTTTGTTGTTGTTGTTATTGTTTGTTGCTTACAAAACCAAGTTGTGGTTGTTTATGGAGGATCAAAACATATGACAGTATTGTTGGGTGAATGGTGTGGTTTTTTCAACCATTTGTTTTTAAGAGGGCAACAGGGCAAGAACGCGGGGCATAGGGCGTGGCACTCCACGGTCGCCCTTGGCACCAATGGCACCCTCACGAACTCGTAAGGGAATTAGGGAGGGGCTAAAGGTGTAGAGGGGAAGTGAATGAAGGGGTTTAGAAGGAAATGAAGAGGGAGACATGGGAAAGGTAACGGCGGAAATGGTGAAATATTTTATTATTTTCATAATAGAACTTGGAAGGTGGCTCATTCATTGCCCATAGAGCTTATTGTTTTTTTTTTTTTATGTCGGCTACCCCCCAATTAAAGGGGTAAACAGCCAAGGTAGATAGATAGAATAATCAATCGCTGTTATATAACTGGCTGAATTTTTAGTGCAGTAGAAATATTTTTATATATCAGAGGGAATACCTGCTTGGGGAGCAAGGCATCCTAGTCTTGAGAGTGCACGCCTCGGAGTCGACAGACCCACGATCGAGCCACTGTGAGGCGATAGGAAGGGCATCCAGCCTTAATTCCCACGTCTTTTCTGTGTCCACCCTTATAATAGGGATCACTAGTGACATCAAACCTAGGATTATTATTATAGAGAGGGAGTACCTGAGTGAACATGTCCCCATGTACAGTTATAGGCTTAATGAAATGAAAGGAACTATTTTTATCTTGTGTGTCGGCAGATTTTTCCCATTTTTATATGGGGTTGGTGTTTCTCAGCCTCTTTGGAGATCAGTGGTTAGTTTAGCAAGCATTATATATATTAAAATTACAGTACACTTTGTTTGATTGGCAATTTATATAAAATATTTGACTCGGATTCTCTAGCCTAACCCTGGTTAAGTTTTCATATTAAAGTTTCTGGCATGGCTGATAGTTTTGCCTTTGAAGAAGGCCGAGATATTGTAAATCTAATAGAGTACTCCATTAATCAGCTGCGTGAGCAAGAGTTAAATATTACTTGGACGAAACTGCTCTCTTATTCCTTCTCATACCCAAATAGATTTTTTTTATTTTTTTTTATTCAGATTATTTTTTATATGGATCTAAAAGTGTTATTTAGAGCTTTGGCACTCAGGAGGCACTCCCTTTACTTAAAGTGGCATTATTACAGTGCCACTCATAAGAATTTATGAGTTGAATCCGGAATAATTAACATCATGATAAACGCTGGCCAAAATGATTTCCCATACCTGCTCATTGCTGTAAACTGTGTGGGGCGGTTGCCATGTCATGGAATAGTAGGGGTTATACAGATATACCTATCAGGACTCGCGGCAGAAAGTCCTTGCCCACTTACACTGTGGATGGTTCAAGCAGTGTGGTGGTGGTGTGGGGAATCGTAGCGACCCTTTATCCCCAAGGAGCCAAGGGGAGTGATTAGGGTGAATTTATTTCTGGTGAATATGTTCTCGCTTTGACTCTACCACCCCCTTTATAAGGGGAATTGATGCCATTGTGTATGTATGTGTCTTGTGTTTGTATGGATGGAATATATATAAATATATATTATATATATATATATATATATATATATATATATATATATATATATATATATATATATATATATATATATATATATATATATATATATATATATGATAGAACACCAGTTGCCGTACTTTACTGTTGACTTAGTGACCTCCTGGGTGAGTGACCTGACCCAATTAGCACTGAAAGTTTACAACCTTGAAACCACATTTCCATTTTTATTTTATGAGGTAACGAATAGAAGTACTTCATAATTTTTCACAATATTTCTTATATTGTCTTTGAAAAGAGATTGAAATGATTGTGTTTGTAATTAACGGAAATTTGCATAATTTGTACGTTGTGTAACAAGTTTTAATTTTTGTGCTTTATATTATTGTTGTTGTTGTTGTTTTCTTCTTCTTCTTCTTCATCTTCATCTTCTTCTTCTTCTTCTTCTTCTTCTTCTTCTTCTTCTTCTTCTTCTTCTTCTTCTTCTTCTTCTTCTTCTTCTTCTTCTTCTTCGTAGTTGTAGTAGTTGTAGTAGTAGTAGTAGTAGTAGTAGTATAAGCTTAGTAGTAATTTGGCTAGATCCCCCAATTTTAAGGAGAAAGAGAAATTGCACTAAACCTCCAAATGATAATATCAGAGAAA